>JAZKJV010009946.1:0-219904 GCA_037367405.1 Ottelia alismoides
TAGACGCCCCTAACTCAGATCCTTTACTTAGGCTATTTGTAGGCTAAGTATAGGGAGATCCACCTATTCATCCATCCCTCGCTCTGTCTTCTTATAGTTGGGTCAATTTTTGACCTAAGTATAGGGGGACCCTCCTCCCCAGTTATGCTATATCACCCGATATTTGACTGAGACATGACTTCATATCACTTGAGCTATGAGGACATAGCAAATGTTAAGTATATGGGGTATACTACTATATATCTACTTTAGCCATAGATTGTATATTTTTAAGCTTTTTGAAAAATCTTTTTCAGCTTGGTTTAAGTAAACTTATGAACTGAGTTTTGTAAAAAACCTTGTAAAAATATTTTCTTAAAAATTGATGGATTAGCTTGTTGTAAATAAACCTTTTTCAAAAATTCCATAAAAATTTGAAAATTTTAAAAACATTTCTTTGAATGAGACTTTGATTACTAGGCTTAGTAGCTACTTTCAGTGAGGGAACTTCGATCTCCCTTAGCAGAGTGGGTGGTTTAGAGGACACTGTATATGGCTCTGTCCTTAAGGAATACGGGTCCATCTACGGCCCGTACTTACACCCATACTGGCTGAGAGTAAATACTTCTATTCATATGACTCTGAGCCAATCATTATCTCTTAAAAGAGTTAAAAAATAAAAAATCCACAAAAATCTGCAAAAACCCAAAAATCACACAAAAATCAGTAACTAAGGAGTTGGTGTATTCCTGACACGCTCACATTCACTCAAGGCTTGAGGATTTTGAGGACACTTGATTTCTGTGATCTAAAGAGTCTAAGCAAACATACCTTAGTCATTAGGGTTTTTAAGCTTAATTATCCATACTTCCCGAGTTTGAAAGATTTGAGCATTATATTGCACTCTTCATCTCTACCTTCAAAAAGAATATGATGCATTTCACTTTCACAACTGCATGATTGATGAGATGAGTTGAGTTATCACTTGAGGAACTAGGACTGGAGATTTGAGTTTAAACCTGATCTAATGATGCTCGAGGATGGTATAAAGTTAATGAAGGCTTCAAGAAACCTGAATCAGCAAAACTTTATCCTGTATGTGAATAAGTTCACATGCTATCTTTTGATATTTACCTACATACCAGGTACGATGAATCATAATTAAATTATTGATCAGTGTGCGCCAACTTTTAGTAAAAGCAGTGGAGCTAGCCAAACAAACAAAATGAAAGAAATGTCAAAGAAAAGCTCTATCCTACAAAGTCAAGTTATAAATGAGCTTCCACCAATAGAGAGTGCTCCCAAACATTTTCAAAGTGTCCACTTGGATCAAGCACTAATCAGGACCAAGGAGTCGGGCTGACACCAAAAAAAGGGATGTGCATCGTAAATGCTACAAGTCTGGGTGTCGAAGGTATCTTAGATACTTAAAAAAGACACACCCCGATGTACTCCCTGAAAAACAAGTGCAGACGACTCCAACTCTCTTGACGGACACATTAATCAACAAGCTAAAAATCTACATGTGTTGAGTAAAAAGGCACTTGAGAGGCCCCTTGTTTCAATGTGAGTAACAGAAAAATAGACACAATCCTTTGCCCTCCATCATTTGGTCGATCATCTAAATTTTAAGTTGGGCGAACTAATGAGATGGTTGACTGAAGTAAGAATAGACCGATTCCCTGGTGTTGAGGATGAGGTCTAGAGGAGAGTCTCTTGGACTAGAACTTCGAGTGATGTCTCAACTCGACTCATGAAATGCAGTACACTAAATTTCATATCCTTATATTATATGTACAAAAAGAGAGTCAAATAATTAAAAAAGTTGGATTCCATCTGACTAGAGCATGGATAAGCCCAGAATTTTAGGATTACTTAAATTGAGGGTCTTCAAAAAAAATTAAGCCTTGAAATCTTCACTTGCATTGTCAGAAAGTAATCCGACTCTTTCATTCTTTAGATGCTCGAGGACAAGCATGGTTTAAGTATAGAGGTATGATGAATCTCTTATCCATTATATTAAAATCCAATTATTAAACTCCTTTCTTAAACAATCCAACAAAAATCACTTATATTTCATTCATTTTATCTTGCATTATATTGTATATAATTGACCTATAATTGTACTTAATTACTTTGTAATTATTTTATTATTAAAAACCCCTAAAAAATTAGGTCAATTAATTTTCTATAAGTTCCTGGCCTTTAAAAAGACTAAAAACTATAAAAACAAGTCAAGACCAAAAAATAGGTATTTTTAACCCCTTAAAAATACCCAAAAAAATACTTTTTGTACAAATGATCTCTTTTGACTTTTTGTCCAACATGAAACTTGTAGATTACAACTTTCATTTTTTGACTTTTTCCTAATTTTATATCTAACTAATTCTTTCATATTTTTCTTTGTTTTTAACATTTTTGAATTTTCTGTTGCAGCCAGGTGGCGCCTTTTGAGCCACCCACTTGGCTGCCTTCGCCTTCCGCCAGCCGGCACCTATGGAGTTGTTCGATCTCCTTCCACCCGCCTCAATCTTAGCCGTACAAACCCACTCCATCTCCCGTCGTCTGATCTTATCTTAGATCAGATCTGAGTCACTCCCTCGCGCCTCGCTCTCTCAATCCCTCTTGATTATACAGGCACTATCTCTCCACGTTGCCCCCACCCTCACCACCCTTAGATCAAGACCTAAGATCCATCCAACCTGATCGTCTGCGCCTAGCCCTCAACCTTTCGATCAGATCCTCGGATCTGATCGTAGTCCTCTACCTACGCTTCCATCCTAGCCGTTGGATCGTGCTCCTACCTCAAACGCCTCCCCCGCCTAGTATGTTACATCTCGCGAGTCAGTCGCTTCCTTCCATTTTTAGCCCTCGCCTCCATTCACCTATCCTCATCGTAACGCCACCACTACATCATCCCTAGATCTGACATCTTCGTACATCTCATGACCGCCCTCTCCCTTATTCCTTGAGATTGCAAAACCCCTAAATATCTCACCTCGAACAGAAGCCACCTCCACCTATAAAACATCCCCCTCCACCTCCATTCCTGGCCATCCACCACTTCACGGGCCTCCGCCCTAGCCTCCTCCGCCCTCCAGTGACAGCGGAGGGAGGTCTTGTCGAGGCGATCATGGTCGCACACCTCCGGTGAGATCTGTTCTTCCTACTACGTTACGGCTGTTGTCATGCGCCTCTGAGCTCCGTGCATCGGCCGAGCACACCGGGCGACGACCCCGAGCTCCAATGGAGCTCGACCACAGGCCACTTCCTCCGTCGATCGCCTAGCTCCGACCAGGTATCCTTTTATTCATTTTCTTCCATGTTTCTCTTAATTTTCCTGACATCCTCGCTCGCCACCACCCTCACCTGACCATCTCACATCCTCCACCCTACCACCAGCATCTCTGCCCACTACTCTGCTCACCCTTCCCCTTTCTCCACAACCTCCTCTGCTCCGACCCCCTACTTCCCCTCCTCCATCGGAAAAGAAGGTCTTGGCCACCGCCTCCTGTCTCCCCTATGGTCATCACTCATCTCACTCACACATGCACGATCACACATTCCATGCTTCGGCTATCTAACACATGCAGGAAGCTTCAATGGCCAGATCCATCCTCACCTCGTCGGTCTCAAGAAACCACTCCGACTACCTGCCTCAGTCTTGCCCTTCCAGATGTCGATGGAGCCCCGCCAGCCACCGAGCATCTTCGCCCGAATCAACAAGCTTCCTCGACTCCTTGTGCATCTAATTGAGGGCGTCAGAAGTCTAAATGGCTCGTTGGATCCCCGCCTCCTCCGATAGCCAACAACGGATGAAGATAGAGCAGGAACCATCTGATCATCTGGATCGGACGACCTCAACGAAGTCACGTGGTCACCCGAGCCTCACACTGAGCTGAAGGGCTCGGGCGACCCGAACAGACTCCAGAGTACCACAGCTAGCCATGTGGCCCGAACCGACGATGCCTCTCGAGCCTGGCCCCCTCACGTGCCCCGCATGTGCCCCACGTGAGGGCCTGGGAAATTTACAGAGCTAACCCTGGACAATTTGGCGTTTGCACTATGGTCCTCAAGCACGTGCCTTATGTGCGTGCCTGGGTATTTTACATGGAGGCCCTTGTATATTTCATGATTTGCACTTATGCCCCCATGCGCTTGGAGAAATTACATATGGGCCCATGGAATTTTTGCAAATTGCAAATAGGTCCCTCCATTGACCTATTTGTAATTATTTATCACTTTATTTCCTGCATTTTATTTACATTTATGCCCATGTATTATTTTCTTCATAACTTGAGCATCGTAGGTCCAATTTGCATGATTTTAATGTCATTTTGATCCTTATTTCATCCTCTATTTCTTGGCATGTTTAATTTTCTCATCTGATATCATTTTAAATGAAGTGATTTTTAATGTTAGATGTTCTTGCTCTACATTTCTATGCTTGGAATTGATGATTGCTCATATTTTTTGTGCTCAATTCGACTCTAATTTCAAACCATATTCTATTGCTCATTTATGGGCATATTTGTCTATCATCTTTTGCATACACATAACATGCATTTAACATTGCATTATTGGTAATGCATCATCTTATAATTGCATGACAATCAACTAAAAATATGCACGCATCATTTAAGTGCATTGTAATCTGTGGAAGACCTTATAATTGAGAATTATTCACATATGCTCTTAATTGACCAAAATTCGATAGATAAAATAAAGTATCTCGTGTCTATATGTTCAACCTTGGTAGACTTACCTAGTAAAAATATTCCACAACATTCTAAAATTGTGGTTTTTGATCGACCGAAATCCGTCTCATATACTATGATAATTTCCCTTTATTAAAGAGGTGGATTTCGCGTTCATCAAAAATGCATGTTGTAAAAAAAGAAAAAAAGAAAAAAGAAAAAATGTAGATCACTAAATTATCTACCCCCCCCCCCAGACACACACGCACACTTGCACATATATACTCATCCTTTCCCCTGCTCTATTTGTCTGTATATTTCACATCCCCCCCATCATCTGCCTCCTAGCCATTTGTAAAAATACAACCCTCCCCATGAAGAAATGTTAGTAAAATAACAATCGGCAGAAATCACGTCTTTAATAATTAGGAAAATTGTCGTAGTATAGGAGGTGAAAAACGATCGATCAAAAATCACAATTTTCGAATGTTGTGGAGTATTTTTAACTTGGTAAGTGTACCAAGGTTGAACACATGGATACGAGCTACTCTATTTCTTTGTCAAATTTCTATCAATTAGAATCACGTGTGAATAATTCTCAATTCCAAGGTCTTCATATGGATGTACAATACAAGGCAAGCAGAGTGATGCTTGCATTTTTTAGTTGTTTTTCAATGCAAATGGAGGAATGTGCATGAAAATAATGCAAGGGTGATGTATGCAATTGTCTATTTCAAATATGCCTTGCAGTTATCACTTAAATTGAGCAACTGGTTAAAATACGAAATTAGAGTCATTTTGAGCATAACATCATGAGCAAGCATCAATTTTATAAAGCATTTGAGCAAGATACATCATCTAACAATAAAAAATCACTTCATTTAAAATGATATCAGATGAGAAAATTAAAATGCCATAATATAGATGAAGAAATAAGGATTAAAACGACACTAAAATCATACAAATCGGACCTACGATGCTCAAGTTATGAAGAAAACAATGCAAGGGCATAAATGTAAATAAAATGCAGGAAATAAAGTGATAGATAATTACAAATTGGTCCCTGGAGGGACCTATTTACAATTTACAAAAATTGCACGGGCCCATATGAAATTTATCAATGCACGTGGGGGCCGGAGCCATTTAGAGATTCGTCGCCCTCAATTAGATGCGCAAGGAGTTGAAGAAGCTTTTTGAGAGTCCGACAAAGATGCTCGGTGGCTGGCGGAGCTCCATCGACATCTGGAAGGGCAAGGCAGAGGTAGGTAGTTGGATTGTTTGCTTGAGACTGACGAGGTGAGGATGGATCCGACCATTAAAGCTTCGTGCATATGTTAGATAGTTGAAGCATGGATTGTGTGATCGTGCGTGCATGAGTGAGATGAGTGATTGATGTAGGGGTGACAGGAGGCAGTGGCCGAGACCTTCTTCTCCAATAGAGCAGGGTAAGTAGAGGGTTGGAGCGGAGGAGGTTGTGGAGAAAGGGGAAGGGTGAGCGGAGTAGTGGGCAGAGATACTGGTGGTAGGGAGAAGATCATGAGATGGTCAGGTGAGGGTGACAGTGAGTGAGGATGTCGGGAAAATTACGATAAATAGGGAAGAAAATGAATAAAAGGTTACTTGGCCGGAGCCAAGCGATCGGCAGAGGAAGTGGCTTGTGGTCGAGCTCCATTGGAGCTCGGGTCACCGCCCGGCGAGCTCGGTAGATGCACGAAGCTCAGCGACGCAAGACGACAACCGCAATGTGGCCGGAAGCCACATATCTCATCGAAGGCGTGTGACCATCATCACCTCGACAAGAGCACCCTCCATATTCGAAAATGAGAAAATTTACCGCCAGATAGAAATTAGATAGATAAGAAATTAGATAGATAAAGGCAATTCTATACGGAAATTTGTTAGCTAGGTTGCCCCTCGCCCAATAGTGCCTTTTCAAGGCCCTGGCGCAAAGAAAGTAGACGTGTAAACACCTTTCACTTGAGGCATCTCATATCACCATCCCCGGCAATTACAGGCATTTCAAAATGCAAACTATTAACAATTAACACACTTTCCAAGCTCTAATAGAAACTCAGAATTCGGGAAGGAGATGAATGTGGTAGTGTCAAATGCTTTAAATCCAACGTGATGCTCCTTGGTCAGATGACAAAGATATTTTTTCTCTGTTGTCACCGGAGGGCGGAGGAGGCTAGGGCAGAGGCCGTGAAGTGGTGGATGGCCTGGAATGGAGGCAGAGGGGGATGTTTTATAGGCAGAGGTGGTTGTCGTTCCAGATGAGATGTCGAGGGGTTTGGCAATGGCAGGGAGTAAGGGAGAGGGTGGTTATGAGATGTGAGAAGATATCGGATCTGGGGATCTATTGGTGGTTTTACGACGAGGATAGGTGAACGAAGGTGAGGGATAAAAATGGAAGGGGCGGCTGACTCGCGAGATGTAACGTACCCGGCGGGGGAGGCATTTGAGGTAGGAGACGACGACCTAGCCGTTGGATATCACGATCCAACAGCTAGGATAGAAGAACGAGTGGAGGACTACGATCAGATCCGAGGATCTGATCGATAGGCGTAGATGAATGGGTTGGATGGATCTTAGGTCTTGATCTAAGGGTGGTGAGAGTGGGGGCGACGTGGAGAGATGGTGGTTGTATGATGAAGAGGGATCAAGTGGCTGAGAGCGAGGCACGAGGGAGTGGCTCAGATCTGATCTGAGATAAGATCAGATGACTAGAGATGGAGTAGGTTTGTGCGGCTAAGATTGAGGCGGGTGGAAGGAGATCGGACAACTCCAGAGGTGCCGATGGCGGAAGGCGAAAGCAGCCACGTGGGTGGCTTAGAGGGTGCCATGTGGTTGCATCAGAAAATTCGAAAATGTTAAAAATAAAGAAAAATATGAAAGAATTAGTTAGAGGCAATATTAGGAAAAAGTAAAAACATGAAAGTTGTAGATCTCGATGAGATATACAAGTTTCATGTTGGACAAAAAGGTAAAAGAGGTCATTTATACAAAAAGTATTTTTAAGGGTATTTTTAAGGGTTAAAAATACTGATTTTTGGGTTTTGACTTGCTTTTGTAGTTTTTAGTCTTGTTAGGGGTCAGGAACTTAAAGACAATTATTTGATTTAATTTTTTTGGGGTTTTTAATAATAATATAAATACAAAGTAATTAAGTACAATTATATGTCAATTATATACAATATAATACAGGATAAAATGAATGAATTATAAGTGATTTTTATTGGATTGTTTAAGCAAGGAGTTTAATAATTGGATTTTAATATGATGAATACGAGATTCATCAATATCTGAATATTTTTTAGAGGCATTGTATCTTTCGAATTGATATTACCGCTCATTCTCTGGCAGTTAGTACATTTTCTTACATGATCATTTGCATCCTTGAAGAGTGTTGGTCACCAGAGACCACATTGAAGCACTTTTGTTGACGTTCTCTTTCCATAATGGTGTCTGCCAGCTTCAAGTTTATGTCAATGTTATAGGATACTGGTAATCTCCTCTTGAGGTATACACCTCTTTCAGATGCAATCTACCCCCTCACGAAATAGATGAGGATCCTCCCACTTGTAGAAATGGATGTCTGATAAGAGTTTATCAACTTTGATCTTCGGCCAGTCAGGCAGAGTCTTCTTCGAGACAAGAAATTCACTATATCCGCATACCAGGGGAATGAGGAAACAACTAGAATTACCTCATCTTGAAAGGTCTCTGTGATAGCACCACATTTTTTACTCCAAGCTTGTCACAAATTTCCAAATCAAATTCCTGAAGTAAGAGGATACATCAAATCAGATGTGGCATGCCATCCTTCTTTCTCTATAAGTACTTGATGGTAGAGTGATCTGTGGAAACAATCACCTTGGATCTTAGTGAATGTGATCGGAACTTCTCTAGGGTAAACCCTACAGTAAGCGACTCTTTCTCTGTGACATTATAGTTCTTTGGGCCTCATCAAGTGTTCTGCTAGTGTAATGAATCTCAAATGGAAGTCCATCCCATCTTTGTCTAAGCACAACATCAATTGCATAATCTGAGACGTCAGTCATGATCTCAAAAGGAAGAGACTAATCGGGTGGCTGGAGGACATGAGCATGTGTGATGAGGTCCTTCAATAGATTTAAGGATTGGAGAATCTGATCATTGACCATAAAATCGATCTCCTTTCCTAGAAGCTCGCTCAACGGTCAGGAAATCTTGTTGAAGACTTTGATAAATCTACGATAAAATCCTACATGCCCCAGGAATGACCCGACTTGCTTCAAATTTATCGGTGACTCAAGTTTAGAAATTATATCCTCCTTGGTAGGGTCAACCTCCATGCACGCTTGGAGATGATGTGACCTAGTACAATGCCTTCAGTTACCATAAAATGACTCTTCTCCCACGAGAGGATAATGTTTGCTTCACAACACCTCTTTAAAACTTGGTCTAAATAACTCAAACATTGATCAAAACTATACCTATAGATCGAGAAGTCATCTATGAATACTTCAAGGAAACTACCGACCATATCTGCGAAAACCATCAACATACATCTTTGGAATGTAGCTGGTGCATTTCACAATCCAAAGGGTATTCTTCTTAAGGTGTATGTCCTGAACGGATAGGAGAAGGAAGTTTTCTCTTGATCTTCTAGAGTGATGGCAACTTGATTATACCTAGAATAACCGTCCAAGAAGTAAACATATTCCTTTATGACCAATCTTTCAACTATTTGTTCGATGAAGGGGAGTGGAAAATGGTCCTTCTTGGTTGTAAGATTTAAGCATCTATAATCCACACAGACATGCCATAAAGTTGGTACTCTAATTGGAATCTCCTCTCCCTCACCATTGGTAACAATGGTGATCCTAGATTTCTTTGGCACTATGTGCAGGAGACTCACCCATTTGGAGTGGAGATGGGATAGACGAATCCTACATCACATAATTTTGTAATTTCTTTCATGACAACCTCCTGTAGGTTGGGGTTCAATCTGCACTGAATTCTCGGGAGGTTTGTTGTGCTCTTCAAGATAGATGTAATGCGAGCAAAGTGAAGGATTTATCCCATGGAGATCTGTTATATTCCAGACTATCGCCTTGCAGCTTCTTTCAAGAACCTCAATCCGACATGGTTCTTGTTCTTCAATCAGATGAGAATTGATAATGACCGGATGCATGTCAGGTTCACCAGCAAAGAAGGCATATTTCATGTTCGAGGGCAAAGGTTTCAGCTATGGTGGGGTGGAAGTCGGCTTGGTGGTAACTTCAACAACTATAACATGTATCAGATCTTTCATTTGTTTGGTGTCCATCGTTGTGCATTCATAATCTAATTTCAAAACATTACATAGATCTGCAATAAAATCTTCATGCCCATATGAGGATGGATGTTCAATCAGTTCATGATAACCATTAGCGAAGGTCTCATCATCAAAGACATCTATGATCGACTGTGTTGACTAGGACTTCCTCATAAGAGAGGAATTCATGTGTTTCATTGTTGTCCAAGAACAAATTTATGTCTCTGATTTTAGCTAAAATGTCAGTCTTCTAATTTTTGTGGTGCGATCTCTCTTAAAACAGACAGATATCACTTCATGGCTTTGATTTTGGGATCATCTCTATCATCACTTTGTCACTACTAGAGCAGAATGTGATCTCTTTAGTGATGTAATCCACTATCGCTTCGATTGTTCAAAGGAAATGTTATCCAAGAATGATTGGGGTGTGGAGTAGAGGAGTGGAGGTATCCATGTTCAGGACATTGAAATCAACAAAGAATTTCATCCCTTGAATGGTGACAATCACATCCTCCAACATGCCCCTAGGTCACTTGACTGATTTGTTTACGAATTGCATAATCATCTTCATGGGATTGAGAATCCCTACACCAAATTATGTGAGCAAGGAGGAGGGAAATAAGTTAATAGACAATCCACCATTGAACAATGTGCGCTCGAACTCTTGATTGAATATCCAACATCTGACGAGAGGAGCTCCTTTGTCTTTCTTTTTTTTGGTAGAGTATTGATGGTGTTGACAATAGCCATGGTGAGAATGTGCATCTCTTATTTCTTTTGTCTATTTCTGCAGTCCATACGCTTTGTTATACATGCCTCTTTTAGTCCCTTCTTCACAGCAGGCATGTACTCCATTACTTTGAGCAAAGGAACTTTGAGCATAATTTTTTAATGTTTTCACAATGCCAGGAATAGATAAAGCATTTTTATTTTTTATGGGTTTTGTTTAATTGCATCAAGAAAAGAAATATGTACATCAGAAAAAAAGAATTCTATAATTTTTTGTCCATATCATTGTATAGAGGTAGATGACAAAAATATGAAGAATCATCTACATTATGTGGACCAAAAAATTCTGCAGGCTTGGCTCCATCGACTGGCTCTGGTTCGGCTGCTACTTGCTTCTTCATCACTAGCACGATTTTTCCTTGATTATTGTTTTCTTGTTGTATTTCTTGTTTTTCTTCATTTTATGTTTTTGTGAAGGGTGTTGCTCAACAACAACAACAATAAAGCCTTTCCCCACAATTAAGTAGGGTCGGCCACATGGATTCTTCGCTTTCATTCAGATCTATCTTGGGTCAATCCCGAGCTTATATCCACAAAACTCAGATCCCTTCGTATGGTCTCTTTCAAACGCTTCTTGGGTCGTCCTCGCCCTCTCTTAGCCATCTCAACATCCCAACACTCGCATCTCCTAACCGGTGTATTAGCTGATCTTCTTTGCAAATGTCCAAACCATATTAAGTGGTTTTCTCGCATCTTATCCTCGATCGGAGCTACACCAACTTTCTTTATGATTGCATCATTCCGAATCCGATCTTTACATGTGTGTCCACACATCCACATTAGCATTTTCATTTATTCTACATTTATTCTCTGCACATGTCTATGGTTCACAGGCCAACATTCAGATCCATAAAACATAGTAGGTCCCATGGTTGCTTTGTAAAACTTTCCTTTAATTTTTAAAGGAATCTTCTTATTACAGAGAATAGCAGAGGCTCGTCTCCACTTTAGCCAGCCTGTATTTATTATATTAGTACCATCTCCATCAATTTCCCCATCATGTTGCAGAATAGATCCCAGATATCTAAAGGAATCTCTCTTCTGAATGTTATTGTCACCAATCTTCACCTCGATTCCTTCACCATTGCTTCCATCAAAGGTGCACTCCATATATTCCATATTAGCCCTACTTATACGAAATCCTTTAGTCTTCAGCTCATGTCTCCAGACCTCAAGCTTCTCATTTACTCCATCTCTAGTCTCGTCAATCAACACAATATTATCAGCAAATAACATACACCAAGGTAACTCATCATGAATGTGACTTGTCAACTCGTCCATAATCAAAGTAAAAAAGAAATGGAATCAAAGCAGAACCTTGATGTAAACCAATGTTGATGTCAAAATATCCAGTCTTCTCAGACGGGGTCCTTACACTAGATAAAGCACTATCATACATGTCCTTTATGAGATTAATGTATAGGACATGTACTTGTCTCTTCTCCAAAACTCTCCACAATATCTCTCGTGGGACATAATCATATGCCTTCTCCAAATCAATAAAGATCATATGGAGGTTCTTCCTTTTAGCTCTATAAATCTCCATTATTATCCTCAGCAAATGGATGGCTTCAATCGTTGAGCGACCTGGTATGAATCCGAATTGATTTTCTTTTACGTTGGAAACTTGCCTCAACCTTCTTTTGATCCAACATTCCCAAATTTTTATAGTGTGACTCATCAGATTGATACGTCTTTAATTTGAACAATTTTGAATGTCTCATTTATTCTTATAAAGGGGCACCACGATACTCCTCCTCCAATCTTCAGGCATTTTCTTGCTTCTCCAAATAACATTGAATAGATTCGTAAGCCAAGTCAAACCACACTCACCTAAAACTCTCCATACTTCTACAGGGATGCCATCCAGTCCTACACCTTTCCCGGGTCTCATAACCTTCAAATCCTCCTCTACTTCCTTTCTTTGTATCTATTTATAGCTTGCACGATTCAAGTAACTTTCACTACTAGTTAATCACCCAAAGTGATCTCTTCTACTGGTTTGGATCATCCAAAAATTCTTTGGCCCCTTCTACTGGTTTGGATGACGACTCGCCATCAAACGCTTTATGTTTTCCCTTCACCCTTGTAGTCACATGTAGTGTCCTACTGCTCCTGAGAGTTATAGAATTACATAAAACAATATTTTCACATGAATTATATGGGACACTACAGACTGTTTCTCCTTGTGACGGAAATTGTTCAGTTTGGCTCTGACTTGAGCCAGAATGATAGTTTTGGTGGGTCATGTCGTTTATCTTCTTTCTCATCTCAGTCGTGTTCTTGATAAGATAGGTCAGACAATCAAGGATCAGGTTAATTGATGTTGTCTCAGAGGATTCTGTGTGATGTGTCCTTTGACTCTAATGGTATGGGGGAGGTTATTGCTAGTAACCCTACGAATATTGAGGAGGGGGAAGATAAGGATATTGGTGGTACTTCGGTGAGGAGTATTAATGCTGATAATGAGAAACTAGTTGCTGGTAGTTCTGTTGATGATATTCAGACTACTGGTAAATCTGCCTCCAGGTATATCCATGTTGTGGAGGTTGTTGGTCATGGAATTGGTTGGGCTGGAAGTTCCTCCCCTCTTGTTGTCGATAGAATGACTGGTTGGTTGTGTTCTAACCCTAGGAGTGTCCTTGAGGATGGGTCAGTTGCTGATCATTAATCCAAAAGTCATTCACCTCTTGAATGCATGGAGGTAGGAAGCATGGATTGAGGTACTGGGGTTGTGGCTCAGGTGGCTATTAAACAATCATATGTGTCTATTGTTGTGGTTTCTCGGGTGCCTGCACATAGTCTACGTACTGGACCTATGGTTGGATGGGACTCGCCTGAGGTTGATGTTGCACTGGAGGTTTCTTCGGCTCAACAGGATGTCGAGGGCTGTTGACACGGTGTTGCAGGCACTGATAATGTTAACCAGCAACTCCAACTGCTTGGTGATGGTGTCCAGCTTGTCCAAGCCCTTCATTCTCTACTCGATCACAACGAGCTTCTCTAGGTCCAGTGACCTCTTCAATATGATATCTACCTTGGACATATGACAGCCAATGATATTGAGATCTGAATTCTTGCACCTATCCACTTCATGAATATCTGACATATTGACATTCTTGCGGAGGATCTAGTTTGAACTTGAAAAGAATGAGATGAGGATAATGTAGTCTCTCTGTTGGCCATCACCTCGAAATTCTGTCAAACTACATCCTCATCCTTGTTGAAATGTGAGCCTCCACGGATGACGTCAACCCGATGTCGACTGTTCTCAGTAAGTCCCTCGAAAAAATGTTAGAACAATCTGGTCTTCAGGATGCCGTGGTGGGGACACTTCTCTATCAAATCATTGAATCTCTCCTAGGTCTTATGAAGAATCTTGGGGTTCTTGGGAGATATTGGAAATCTTGGAGTGCATTAAAATGAGATGACCAAGTGGGTAGTATTTGTGCAAGTATGCATACTTCAACTCGTCCCATGTCATCACCACTTTCCCTAAGTGGTTAATCCAATAGAGTGCTTTTCCCCGAAGGCTAAAAGGGGAAGCAGTCATCTTGACTACGCTCAATGAGATGTTGGGGTAGTGAGTTATGATGCAGATGTGTCCAAACTGATGCATATGGATATATGGCTCTTCATTGTGACTCTCGTGGAAATTGGGGAGAATAGAGAGGAGTTGTGGCTTTAGTTCAAAGTGCCCGTGGATTGGAAGAATATGGATCCACTCGGTGATTCTGTCAGCTCCCGGGTTGTATGTCTACTTCAGAGCGGGATAGGATCGGACTTTCCTTCCCTCTCCCTCACCTCCGTGAGATCCATCTACATAGTGGTTGTCTTCATGATCACCATGGAGATCATCATCTCCTCCTCATTGTGCATCTCTCACTGCTGACCCCCTCCTTAATTCATTAAACATATCTTGAAAGGCAACATGGGTAAGTGCTTGATCAGTCAACTATTGTTGGATTGCATGTATGAAGGCTAGAACCTGATTGTTCGCATCATTCTAGTTCGTGCCCTGCTTTCTGTTCTGCTTGGTGCTCGGAAGCTATAGTTCCTCTGTCTGTAAGAGCCATCTTAGAATCTTATTGTGACTGCTTTGATTCCAAATTGATGTCATGATATGTAATTGGGAAAATACCCCAATCAATCTACATACAAGCATCAGATGTATAGGTGATGAATACCCATTCATCACTCTTTATTCTTATATTTTAGCTACAAAAACCTTTGCAAATACATGTAGATATGTGTAAATACAAATAATTACCAAAAGCATGCATTGTGTAAAAACCTGTAATTAGCATGTTTTTGTGCAAAAATAAAAGAATAAAGAGTAAAAAGAAAAAGAGGGAAATATTTAGAATAAATATTGAGCAACTTGACCCAAGGGAGGGCTCAGCATGGGCCTGACCGCATAAAAGACAAAGTAGGGAGAGATAGGAGCTCATGTGTATATACTTCTGTAAATAAATAAAATTATATTTTCCTCACCCAAAAATATGCTTGTACATATTTTGTGTATATTTAGAAACTATTAAAAACAAAATAAAAATTTAAAAATCAAAAATTCAAAAATGCCCTTTCACCATGTGTAAAGATCATCATTCCTTGTTTATTTAACCTTAAAAATAAATGTATTTATTTTCAAAACTTTTTGTGAATACTCTAAGGTATATTTTGTAAATAAAATAAATAGAAAGAAACAAAACAAAAATCAAATAAAAACAACAAAAATTAAAAATACAAAAATACAGTGTATATACCATGTATATAAATGTATATAACTATTTATTTAAACTATGAATATAAATAATTAAAATAAAATAAAAATACCATTTTGTTCTTTATTTTATGATGTAAATAAATAAAATATAAAATGGGCATAAAAATACATAAAAATAACAAATAAAAAAAATCAAAAATTAAAATCTATATAGTGTACATATACCTATATATATAGCTACCCTATTTTTATTTCCAAAAATTAATTAAAAATCACCAAAAAATAGAAAAAAATAAAAGAAAAATATTTCATGTTTTGAGTTTTTCTTAATTCGGCCTTTTTCTACCTTAAATTAAATAAACAAAAAAATAACCACGTGGCAGCCCCTGATTGGTCCACGGGGGATTGTTGACCCCGGTCAACTCCCCCGCGGACTCCTTCCTTTTCTGGAAGATGCGCGCCGCCCCGCCTTCGCCGATTTTTCCACGCGTCTCCAGGCTGTCACCCACGCAAACCCCGTGCCTGGATTCTTCGCCGATCATCCATCTCCCTCGCCGGACCTTTCGCCATGAAATCCACGCCTTCCTTAGCCGTCGTCGCTCAACCCTAATCGGCCCTGTCTCCATATATACCCCGACCTCCGCCGCCTCCGCGCCTTATCTTTGGCTAACCACTCTCTCTCCAGTGAGCTCCATTGAGACGAGCAAGGTGACAGCTTGCCCCCACCGGTGTTGCAGCGAGGAAGAGGTGCGTCGACCATCGATCCGGCCGCTTGAAGCAGCCGTGCTCCGACGACCATCCGGAGCTCGAGCCTCGGGAAGTGACGGCCCTTGAGGCTAGGACCAGGAGACAGCTGAGCTCCACCACAGTCTACCGCACCCATCAGGTAACCTTAGTTCTTTCTTGTTTAATCGTATTTCAAGCTACCCCCAAATCGACCCATCGTCGTGCTTCCCTGATTCCGACTATCCTGAGTACCATTTCGATCATCGGAGCACCCCATCATCTCCGCCATCTCCCCACGCGCGTTCTTCACCCACTCGTTCAACCCAGCTCGCCCCGGAGCCGGGAGTCGAGCTCCACCGTCTCCGCCTCGCCGGAGCTCGTTCGCCCCACCGCACAGACCACCTTCACCCCGCTTCCTTGGGTCGAGGCACTTTGCCCTCGACCCGCGAAGCCTTCTGTCTACTTTGCAGGTCCAAAGGGAGGCATCTGAGCCCCCCTTACAGTTCAGACCGGAGCTTCGCGCCGCCAGCCTCGCCGGAGCCCCTCCAGGGCTCGGCTGGGCCATCGGCCAAGACCATCAGCTGCGGGGCTGCACCAGGAACGTGTTCCGATCATTTGCAGCAGCTGAGGAGGACCGGAGCGCACGCAGGAGGCCGGCGAACTTCGCCGGCGTCGAGTTCTTCCTCCATCTTCCAGAGCCGTCCGATGACACCTTCGCTCCAGTTCTAATCCTAGCCGTCCGTCAGTTGACGAGCAGCGACCGTTGATTCATCTGAGGAGTGCATCAGGACCGTTACAGCCGAGGAGAGAGGCCCGGAGTCCAGCGTCGTTGGATCACCGACGTGGCCTCACCTCAGCCGTCGATCGAGCCGAAGAGAAAAAGAGAGGAGTAGCGCCGCCCATCCTGACCGTCCATCCACCACGTGGCGCGCATCTGGCCGTCGACCAATAAAGGGGTAAATATCTTAGGGCCCCCTATTAGTTTGTCGTTTTATTTCCGAGTCCTGTAAATATTTTAGTACTTTTATTCACGTAGGGTAATTTGCACTGTGGACCCTGTGCTTGTTTTTAATTGCATTTATGCCCCTGTGTGTATGAGATCACGTGCTTCGTCACGTGTTTAGTTGGGCTATTTACATCTTTTATCCTGTAGTCTGTTGGGTTATGAAATGAATGAATATTTTTGAGTAATTGCAGTTATGCCCCTGTGAGCGTTTTTATTACACATGTGCGGATTTTAGTGGGCTTTTTGCAACCAGACCCTTGGACTTTTTGGTACCCGTTACCAAAAGGTCCTAGAACGTGGTTTTTATTACCATTTGGTCCCTGTGTGCCCCAGCCACGCGCCACGCGCGTGACTTGCTGGGTAATTTGCACCAGAGCCCCCAGATTCTCGGGTATTTGCACATTGGTCCTTGTGCACTGTGCCCTCTTTGCATTTTTGAATAAAATAGTAAATCACCTCCAAATCTAATGAGATTTCGACACATGGGTCCTGCCATGGTGTAGTAATTTCTATGATTTTTGAGGACATTTTCGCTTTTATTTAGTATTTTTAAAAATTCAAAAATAGCCTTTTTAGCTACTGTCTAGGTTTAAAAATACCAAAAAAATATAAAATCACCCCCAAAAATTCTAAAAAAAATTAGATACTGTAGTTTGCTTGCTGTTTGATTTTCTAGCCAATTTTGGCTATTTTTCATCACTTAAAAACCTTAAAAATTGAAAAACCCTTAAAAACCCATAAAAATTATAATAATTAATTTAAAAATCCAAAAACAATAATTAGGGTACCTAAATTTTCCTTATTCTTTCTAGATTACAGGAAAATTACCTCCAGGGCTTGTTGAGATCCATAAATATTTTATTTTTGGGTCTTAAGCCTTGCTGGACAGTACCTTCCATTTTTAGCACTGTTTGATTTTTAGCATTCAGAATAAATATCAGAAAAATATCAAAAATTAACCAAAAACAGTAAAAAACCTAAAAAACATAAAAACAATTTTTCAAGAATTTTTGCTTGATTTTTGATGCTTTAAATAAATTGCCCAAGTGTGCTTTGTCTTGTTTTTCTCATTTCCTTCACATATTAAACATTCTAAAAAAAAAGTATAAAAAATTCAAAAACCACTAAAAATGAGCTTCTCTGAAATTTGACTACTTAGTTTTTTTCAATCGTGCTCCTTGTGTTCGACCCTGGATCGCTATACCAGGTAAAAAGAATAGCGAAGACCGCTTACATTGAATTTCTTGATTTTCTCAGTGGTTTTTATCAATTTTTCTCGTTGACCGAATTGATCGATTAAGGACAACGACATTGTGATTTATCTTCTACCTTAGTCGCGTCGATTTTCGCGTCATCAATAGCATAATCAAAATTAGAGTCAATCATGAATTTTGTTAATGATGGATAAGTGTAAGGAGTGAAATCAATTTGCATCGAAAAAGAGAAGAACTTGGAAAAGAGAGTTTTCCCATTATGAGGGAGGTAGAAGCAGCGGGGAGCCATGAGGATGGTACGCAAAATCCGAACCGTGTACTTGGGTATCGCCCCGAATTATTGGAGATGTTGAACCCGTGGAATCGATGTGGGTGTCGGCAGAGTCCCGACCAAATAAGACAGGAGTCAACATCTTGAATGAAAATGGAAGGTTGAGGAAGGATGAAAGATACAGTGATAAACACAAAATAAAATGAGTGTCAAATAGTAGAAGGATCACAATTAACAAGGGCCAAAGAGAAGTGTAAAAAGAAGGGAAGACAAAATGGCTCAAGTGAGCCGGACTGATCTTTGAATCCTAATCTAGATCCAAACAAACACAAAACAAAGTTGGGTTCACCAAATCAACACCAATGAAACCGTGAAAGTTCGGTTAATTTTTATCTTTTCAATTTTGAGATGAATTTTGGCAAAATTATAACACTTCCTTACCGGCTAGACCTAGAGGAGAGTGTGCACTGCTAGGAAAGTATCCCCTTACTTGTTCGACCTCCTTTATATCATGTGATCTGCACTTTTTAAGATCCTCAATATCGAGCATGGGGGGCTACTCAACCAAAGAAGAAAAGAGGAAGTTGACAGGAAAAACCACTACTTCCCTAAAAATGAGGTACCCGGACACAATACAATGAGACAGACACACCCATAATGGCATGGCCAATGCTCAATACTCCAGACTAAGTCAGATGCTCTACACAAGGCGAGAGCATCGTCGTCGACATGGCCCTACTCGCCTACTTTCGATAGAAGTGCCAATATTTCACTGATCCCAGGTGATAATTGAGGCAACCACAGATCAAGTTTTTGACTCTAATCCTTAAGGATTGTGCCTCACTCTGTATAGAGTGTATCTGAATACAATGAAGGCTTTGTGAACCCCAAACAATGATGTCCGCTAAGAGTTTTAATTAGGATCAAAGTTTATTTAGCATTCCTCTTATTTTAATTTTGATTTACTTTTTGAGAAATAAGTGCCTAACGATTTTTTTGAATTTTATTTTAAACCTATGTGCTCAAAATCAGATGGAGATAGGGGTAAAGCAATGCAAGACGTCACTAGGATGGAAATCTCACCCTAGTGTCAAGATGATGAATGGTCAGATAGAATACTTGCAATGCATCTAAGCTCTCTCCATGGGGATGCAAAACAAGAATTTTAAACCTAATCTATATGAGATGCAAGATGGTAAAATCGCCCTTACTAGGAATTTCTATTAACGTGAAGCACGAGTTGAATTTGAGCTAGATCCAAATGTAGACTATAAGAGCATGCAAAATATTAGGTATTTGGTCCTAGCTTACTTGATCAAACAATCCTAAAATGATATGGGCTCAATCATTGAAAACAAATAAAAACAAAGGTAGGAAACACAAATCGTGAGAAATGAAAGAAAATGAAGGGGAAAATAGGGGGAAAAGTGAGAAGGTAAATAAATCCGTGAAAAATTCAGTGAGCCCCCAAGTTAACAAACACTTGATAAAATAGGTCTGAATGTTCAAGTGTCCACTTATATAATTACAAATTAATAATGGAAAATAAAAAGATAGTCTCTCTCTCACACTTACAAAAATAAAAGAAAGGACCTATGCTAATAACTACTCTCTCACCCCAGCTCTCTCCAATTGGCTCACAAGACGAAGAGCTAATCTCCTTGCAGCTCGGGTGCACCAGCTTCCTAGGAAGTTGCCTTCACCACACAGTCCCTTGCAAGAAATCTAACAGAGAAAATGTATTAGCACAGATAAATTAATTATATCAATAAAAGAGAAAAGGAACAAAAAATAATGAAAGAAAAAATGCACACAAAATCTATCCTAAGCATTGCTCCCCGTCAACGACATCATTTTTTGACGAATCTAAATGTTGGAAATGTCTAACGTATGGTCTTGGAGGGTATGATGTGTTCGACAAGACGGATCCGAAAATCATTGTATCGACATCTCTCTCAGCTCTCAACACCCAACTCAAGCATTTCAATAAATAATTAAATCATAATAATGCTCAAGTAATAAGTACGGTGAGATAAGATTTAATATACTTTATAAAATGATATGTATAGTATCCAAGAGTAGGTGTTGAACCACAAATGGGCAACGAAGATAGGCCAAAAAGCAAGACTAGGTTTTATAGAGATTTTTTTATTTTTATGGGTTTTTAATATTCTATCTTTTATGGATTATTTATCTATATTTTTTATTTTTTATTTTTTATTTTTATATTTTATATTTTTAGTTTTCTTTTTCTTTTTAATATTTATTAAGTATATATAAATAAATATAGATAATATGTATAATAAGAGAACTATATATGATAGAAATATCTAATATATATAAATAAAAAATACAAAAAAGTGCAGTCCTTTCTATTTTTTTAGGTTTCAAAATTTTTTTGATGTTTGTAGTAATGAATAACAATTACAAGTGGTATCTAATAGTAATATAGATATAAGATATATAAAGTATTATATTTATAAATATTACTTTACATAGTCAAAATGATAAAATAAAATATTTTTGTGTTTTAAATGTTTTTCTCTATTTTTGTTAATTTTCTTTTAATTTTTTCTATTTTTATTTTTAATTTAATAAAAATATCAAAATAGTAACTTATAATAATAGACCGAATTGTTTTAAAATTTAAAAATAGATAAATTCCTCAAAAGTTTCCAAAACTATTTTTCATATATAATATATAATATAAGTAAAATATAGAAATAAAGTTGGCTATTTTTGGATTTTTTTCAATAAATTTCAATAATTTTTATATGGTTTTTGATGCTTTTCAATTTTTAGTAGTTTTTTATAATATCTTGCAAAAATGTTGAGTCAGAAAATCAAATATGCATAAATAAACTCATATGATTTTTTCGGAATTTTTTAAAGATTTTTTTTATAATTTTTATATATTTTTAAATGCAAACAAGAAGAAAATGAAATATTTTCTGTTTTTAAAAATAGGAAAATGCTTTTAATTACCCACAAAAAATATATATGATTTAATAAAAGTTCAGGCACTTAAAATAATTTTCTACATTTTTGGATGCAAGATGCTATTTGTAATAATGCAAATACATAAAATAAAATTAATTATTCTAGTAGGGAAGTACATGCAATTTAAATAAACATAACATGCATTCCATAATACATTTCAAAAGTCCATGGCATCTGTGCAAAAATCCAAAAGATATTTAATATTAACGTGCTGACAGGGGTATAATTACAATATCCAAAAAGTTATCATTCTCGATTGTAATTTAACCACAAAATATAACACTTAAATAAATATTCCTTGGAGAAAATAATAACAAAAACCCTAGGAGGTCCTCTACAAAATGTCCAGGCCCATCACTTGTATGCGCATGTGAGATGATGTGGATTGGAGTGAATAACAAATAAATTAAATGTGGTGACTAAAGTGCAATATTACAAAATATTTTAAACTACAGATGAATGTTTATGGGCTAAAATAAAAATAAAAAAAGCGGATGGGTACTAGGCAAAATTACCCCTCTTACGCATGATCCAATGGCTGATGCACTTCTACTTACCGTGAAGTCCATGAATGGTGGGTGATGGTTCGTAGCTCAACGGCAGAGATCATGCTCTAGAAGAGGATCTGAATGGAGGGGCTCTTGATCCGACGGTGCCTGTACGTTCTCGATGAATTAGCCAATCCAATGGTAGAGGATATATAGCTGGAAAAACAAGGAAGAAGCTCCGCTTATGCGAGCTTCTTCCAACGAGATCTCCCTGCTCTGACAACTGCTGACGCTGATGAGGTCTTCAATCGATGCCTAGGAGTATTCCACAGTTGTTGAAGTGCCTAGAAGGGGTCCAGAGCTCAAAAATGGAGCCAAGGAGATCAAAGAAGGTTAAGGATACATGGAGCTTGTCTTGAAATAAAAATGACCTCGATGAGGCTTTCTACCCTCCAGACCAGCACTGTTAGGTCAAAGGCCAAGATATGATGGGTCCATGGGTGTGATTTGGCAGCTATGGGGCAAAATATAGGTCAGGGTGGCGCTCTAGGTGGGGAGTGGATCTTCTGATCGAGGGACGATCAGAGTGAATGGATATGCAGAGGGCATAGAGAATGCGATGGGGAAGGAGATGAAGTATCATGTGAGGCGATGAAATAAAAATGGAAATTAAACAAAACTAATACAAAAACTATGCTAAGATTAATGCTAGGAACATAAAATACAAAGAAACTATGGCTCATCCTGCGGGAAAGGGAGCCAAGGTGGAGCTCCGCCTGAAGGTCTCTAACGATGCTCGGATCACTAGTTTCGAGCCTCTTCCTCCAAGACTCTGGATGACTTGGTATTGTCACCAACAAGCATGGGCATGAGGAACACTAGTGATTTTGAGGTTGAAACATGATCAAATTTGAAATGCAGGTGGAGAGTCTGTATATATAAAGGGCATCTTTGAGTAGGGTTTGCATGATGACCAAGGCCCAATCGATCGGAGAATGATCATGGCGTGAAAGAAGAGTGATCGTGGAGCAAAATCGAAGAAGGAGGCATCCCCAGAAAATGCAAGGATCATGTGGAGAAAATCTAAGAAGAGAGGGGTCAGCGGGTTCTGACATGGCTAGAGGAATTGTGGGCCGGTTGATCGGCGGATCAACCAAGGTCGGCCCCCTATTGGACCACGTAGGCCACTAGGTGACAAAACATGGTAAAAATCTTTTATTAAATAAAATTAAAATAATAATTTGTTTTATTATTTTTCTTAAAACATGAAAAATATTATTTTATGTAATATAGTATGGTGATTTTTATTTATTTTTACAAGTTAATTTATTAGGTATTACTTTTTACATGTATAGTTACATGTAATTTTACACACATATATATAGTGTATTTTATTTTTATTTCGTATTTTAGATTTTATTATTTTATACACTTAGTTTATATATTTATAGTTCTTTTAAGTACACATACATATATTCTGGGTTTATTCACATACTTAAATAATTATGTACATTTATTATATAGGTATGTATATGTATAATTCATCTACATATTAAAGTAAACTTATTTATTTATCTTATTTTTGATGATTTTATTTCATTTTAATTATGTACATGTATTTCAAATAATATTTACAAAATTCAAAAAATACAAGAAAGTGAACAATATAAAGGATAAATAAATTGATTATTTTATATAGGTATATTGCACAATGAGGGCTCAGAACCTAACTTTTGCATCTTAACTCCAAAAAGAATGAAACCAACTTCATTAAATAGATAATTAAATTTTATGAGTAATAAAGGTGATTTGGTGAATTTTGAGCTCATATGGAGAAAGTACATGTCTGAAAGTTTTCTTTACGATTTTGTATTCTGAGTGATTGGGTCACATTGTGTAATATTTTTAAATAAAGTAAATTTTATATTTTTCTTCGTATTTTTATGTACATGTTTCATGTTCAAGATTTATTAATTTGAGATTTAAAATAATAAAAAATTGGGCCCTAAAACTTATCTATTGATTAACTGAAAGTCTTTTGTGTATTTATTGACCTTTATCTTCCCCTATTTTATTCCTTATCGATCAAGTCATCATGATATTTCATTTCCTTTTTTTCTTTATTCTTTTATTTTTACATTTAATATAGCATTTTATACATCATTTATCGAATAAATAATGAGTGTTATTTTATAGAAATTAATGTTATTTACATGTATTTAACTAGGTATTTAAGGCCAAAATGAAAGAATAAATGTGATAAAATGGAGATTCATCATCCTCCTATATGTGTGCGTACATGTGTAGAGATTTAGATTTATTTTTAAACTTATATAACATGATTTCATACCTTCCTAACTTGATATTAGTATTATTTATACCAACCATAATCCATCAATGTTTAAGATTATATATAGCAGAAAATCTATTTTTTAAGGAATGATAACATATTTATTATATCCATTATTTTTTTATCCGTATTTAAAAAATATGTGCATCATTATCAGATCCTCCGCATCTTTAGATGCATGTTAATTTGTCTTTGGTTTTACTAAATACCATGGCTACCAGGGTCATGCATTTGGTTTTTATTGTGGTTGACAATCTATGCGCACTGAACTTACTTTTTTAATTAGTGGAAATTTGATTGTTTGTCTACAAAAGATGCATGCCAATTTTATAATATCCAGATAAGTAATCATTTAAAATCATGTTACCATCACCATCTGTTGAGTTGATTGTATATGGGTAAATGGTTGATGGGTAAAAATACATTTACCCACTTAAAAACTTATATGTAACTCACCTCACCTTATGTTTCATACATATAGAAAAGAAGGGGAAAAAGGCACCGGTGCTGTAAGCAATACGCCGCGGGGAAGACCCTTCTTTTCCATTTTCTATTGGTTATATAAATAGCTCGCGTCATTCATCCCGTGGTTTTTTTCCTCCAATCCGGAGGATTTCCACGTAAAACGTGTCTTGTGTCTTCGTGCTTGTTTGGATTCTTTTTCTACATTGTATTAACTTTCTGTGTTACAAACCATAGTATATATCAATACCAATGTACCATTGTATTGATGTATTGACATGCACCGTAGCTTGGTAGAAACGATGCTTATCCCACATACGTACCTACGTACATAGACAACAAAAGTCGAAACAAGAGTCATGAAAATACCAACTTATTCTTCTTTTCCCCACGCTGTAAAATGGAATATAAGTACGCCATTCTTTCCCCATACCTGTTGATCTTCGAAGAAACTAAATGTTTTGGATTAAATAATCACACGTAGTGAAAGGAGCATTAGCTGAAATGTATTCATTAGCATCCTCATATTTACATGAATGGAAAGATGTTGACATAGACTTCGACAATTATATGTAGAAAATATATAAATACTTCTATCTTTGTGTGTAACCAGTATCGGAATCTTGTCACATTCGCTGCAGCTCATGCGACCTTGTATCAAGTGCTTATCTCCCACCCTTTTTGTATAGAACATCTATTTGACTCTGCAAGATATGGAAAACATTATACAAATGTCAGTTTTCTGGCTGACCATTTTCAGAACATATATGTGCCGTCCTAGGTTTCTAAAAATCATAAAAATTAAGGAAGAAAAACACAAAATGAATATAATAAAACTTCGTCGAACTTCCTTGACCTCTCTTGGAGTGCTCATGAACAAAATTTGGACTGAGACACGAGTAGGCCTTGGGTCATAACAAATATACTGAAAAGATTTAACAACTGCTAGAAGAGTTATAATGATGGTGCAACTGTTCCTGGGGATCTGAATATGTATCGAAGAAGAATGGTGATTGAAGAAGTTTGCATATGGATGGAGATTTCTAGAATGGAAACCGAGAGAGAGCAATGCAAGGTGCTTCAGCGAAATGAGCGATTCGAAAGGCACTGGTTAAAACAGTTCATGCAGTTGAACCGGCCTTCAAGCATTATAATCATATTTGGATATCACCCTCACAACCAGATGAAGCCATAACATTCTATCTACCCAATAGACTTTTTAGAAACTGTGGCTCGGGGGACAAGAAATTAGAATGCTTTCAACAAAATAAAGAAAATTTACCTAGCGCAACATCCATGAAACAATAGGAAGAGCTCAGAATTCAAACTTTCAAATATATGAAAAGGCTTTTGGTAAAATATTAGTTAACTAAAACTAGCATTCCTAAGCCATGAAGAAAGAAAGGGAATTTTTAAATAAAAAAGTTTTTTTAGTGCGCTAGGAGTATGCATATTTCATATAAGAAACATGCAGCATGGAAAACCCCTCCCGTTCTCCTTTTATGCCAAAGAAATTACCTGGTAATATTTGAGAAGCTGAGGCCTCTTTTTCTTGTATGTCGGAGTAATTAGATCGCGCTCCATGTCGAATGGGACGGGTTCAAGGTGAATAGCCTTCAGGAACTCGAAACCTTTCAACTGTTCGACAGTTAGACACGAAGAGATTGAGAAGAGGAGTTCCACAGAAAGCATAGTTTTTTTTTCTTGGACGGGGAAAATTATAAAATTTTAAGGGAAAAAAAACGAGACTTTTCATGGCAACTAACCTTCTTCTCTTTTCCAGTCTTTGTTAGTTCTGCAAGAATGTGTTCCTTGACTTTAGGATTCTCACAAATAGCACCAAAATCCCCAGTTACCCCATTTTCTGCGGCCCAATGTTCGAGAGCTTGTTTGTTTGGATTGACAACAGCGACAAGATAAGATTCAAAGCTGTTCCCATACACCCAAATCTGATTGATACGGTAAGATCGTTACTAACTATATACAAAACTAGATACAGAAGTTGAGACAAATTATTGAAAAAACTATTTACAGTTGCTGCAAAGAGTTTTAAAAGTCTTCCAAAGGATTATTATTGCGATTAGTTATCATTCAAACTCTGTGCATCTTATAAAAATCTACCATTTAATATATTTTGAAAAGTTAATTTACTATTCAACAATATGAATAATGATATCATTGAGGACCAGTTAGTATCTCTTCCGACCAAGCAACTTTACTGAGATCAAAAAGGTTTTCTTCAGTTGGATCCATAATTCACAAGGTGCAAGTCATTAGCGATCCTCTCACAAGACAATACTGAAATCTAGCAGCAACACACAGACAAGGTTCACAGTTTGAATATATGAATAAAACCATGACATCGAAACATTCATGAAATATAAGAATCCAAGGGCCTCTGGTTTCATGTTAGCAAGATATAAAAAAGATCTTGTGATTTTATTTGGGATATGATCCAACCAAGTTAGATCAAGAAAAGGAATTAGGTCTGGTCAAGAGTACAAGCCATACCGCATCGATACCATGAGTAGAACCGTAAATATTTTCCAGATTTTCAACAGCGACATATTCTCCTTGAGAAAGCTTAAAGATATTCTTCTTTCTGTCAATGATTTTCAGACTTCCATTGGGCTGCCACTCACCAATATCCCCTGCACATTGCAATATGAACTAAGTAACATGCAGAGAATCAAGCAGAAGAATGAAAAAAAGATGATTAAAAAAGACCATAGCTCAAGTTTCTAGAATAATGTCAACAAGTCTCTGGAAAATAAACCAATGAAGTTGCTGAGTCTAAAAAAGAAGTGTTCCTAGAACAGTCAGCTCAAATTTAACAATATTAAACAACCATTTATATTAGTTTCATACACGGTTCTAATGTACTTCGGGTAGAATGGGAAAGGGCTTCAAAAAATCAACGAGTGATTAGTGTAGTAGACAGAAAAATTGAGAAGGGAATATTTTAAAATCGGAGTTAAAAAAACCACTATTATGAAATAATATATTAACATGGAAGCCATGGGTAGAACCACTACAAAACGAAAACATGGCCACCAATTAACGACAGAAGCCAGTTCTAGGCCCAGGAAGGGAATTTCATAAAACGTTGGACCGTAAACTTCCGGGTTGTCTAAATCTGGAGTCCAACTCTGGCTGGACTATGCAAACTCTGGACGGTTGATGCCACCAGAATACGATCCAATTCCTTTTCCCAAGAAAGGGATGAGTTAAATATTTCTGGACTATCCTGTAAATACTACATAGAGTCCACTGATATCACAAAATTTCAAAGCCATAACTAACAGAGAAAAGCAACTTAACCGTTCTAAGAAAAGTGTCACAACCTTAAGAGAGGGGATATGCTACAGTTACTTTGGTCAAAGAATGTGGTAGCAAATAAGTATCAATGCAGACTTAAGTAAACTTTGCGGGCATGGATACTAACATCAGATACTTATTGACTATTGAAATATACAAATAAGGATCATGCAACAAAAAAATTATTACATTATAACTGTTGAGTTATTATACTTACATGGGTAACGGATCTTTGTACTTATCCCTCTTCATTTGTTTATTATATTAGTAAAGAGAGCCCTAATCTTTAGCGAGGGAGATTAGGGATTGAGAGCCCACGTAGTTTTCCCTCTCCGTAGGGTTTTCCACGTAAATCCGTGTCTCCATCTTTGTGTGTGCTTTGTGAATTGGCAAACCTTGTTGAAGGAAAATAGCAAGATAATCATTCATCTAACCCTAGAGCTCTCTTATATAGGAGAAAAGCTCTACGGGTAAATTACAGGAAAAAGGACAATTAAAAGGCCAAATAACATAATTACTCTAACACTCCCCCTCAAGCTGGAGCATATATATCTATCATGCTCAGCTTGGAACAACATAGATGAAAAGGACCTCTGGCAAGAGCCTTGGTGAACATGTCCGCAATCTGCTCTCCTGATGATACATAAGAAGTTGAAATAAGCCCTTTTTGAATTAAGTCCCGTGTGAAATGACAATCCACTTCAATGTGCTTTGTCCTCTCATGGAACGCTGGATTATTGGCTATGAACAAGGCTGCCTGATTATCACATTTAAGATGCATAGGAAGAGGTACTTCAATAGTTAAATCATTCAAAACCGATTTAACCCACATCATCTCAGCACTACCTTGGGCCATTGCCCTATATTCTGACTCTGCACTGGATCGAGCCACGACATTCTGTTTCTTACTCTTCCATGCAACTGGTGAGCTGCCAACAAATACAATAAAGCCTGAAGTAGACTTTCTATCATTAGGGCACCCAGCATAGTCTGCATCAGCACAACCTGTGACAGATATAGAGGTATCTTTCCTAAACAGAAGACCAGCACCTGGAGACGACTTCAGATATCTCAAGATCATAAAAACAGCATTCATGTGAGTCTGTCTGGGTTGCTCCATAAATTGACTTACCCTATTGACAGCAAAGGCTATATCTGGTCGGGTAATAGTGACATACAGCAACTTCCCCACGAGCTCTCTATACCGTCTCTTGTCCACCTCCTCAGAGTCATCATCATAGAGTTTAACATTAGGATCCATAGGAGTAGTAGCTGGTCTACATCCTGCCATTCCTGTCTCAGATAACAGGTCAGTAACATACTTCCGCTGTGTCATTACCATGCCCTGCTCATTTCTTGCAAACTCCAATCCCAGAAAGTAACGAAGTGAACCTAGATCCTTCGTAACAAACTGCTCACTAAGAAAATCCTTGGCTGCTTGAATGCCCTGCTTATTACTACCAGTGATAACAATATCATCCACATAGACTAAGATGATCACAGTACCTTGCTGGTCTCTCTTTACAAAGAGAGTATGATCTGCTGTAGATCTGACGAAGCCCTTCTGTTCAATCAACTCTGAGAGCTTCTGAAACCAAGCCCGTGGACTCTGCTTTAGGCCATATATGGCCTTATGAAGACGGCACACCATACTGGACTCCCCCTCAGCAGCAAACCCTGGTGGCTGCTGCATATAGACCTCTTCCTGCAAGTCACCATATAAGAAAGCATTCTTGACATCTAACTGAAACAGGGGCCAGTCACGGACAATAGCAACTGCAATGAGAATTCGTAAGGTAGAATGACGGGCTACTGGAGAAAACGTCTCCTGATAGTCCACCCCATATGTTTGGGTGAAACCACGAGCCACCAACCTGGCTTTGTATCTATCAACCGTACCATCAGCCCTATGCTTTACAGTAAAAACCCATTTGCTTCCGACTACAGACGCACCTGGTGGAGGATGCACAACACTCCACGTACCGCGTGACTGCAACGCCGCCATCTCCTCTTCCATAGCCAAACGCCATGGACTACTCTGTAGTGCCTCCTGATATGACCTTGGGATTTCCACTGCTGATAACCCAAGGACGAACTTACGAAACTCTGGGGACAACCGCTCCAAACAAGCCTGTGATGCAAAGTCCATCCCATATTTGGGATTCATTGTCCGCGCACGCTTTTGCCTTCTATGGGCAATAGGAAGATCAAGATCATCAGCTGGAGGAGGGGTAGTATCATCTGTGCCCTGTACATCTGTCTGCGTATGCAAATCACCCGTGCCATTATTAGTACTCAAATGTTCATGACATACCTCGGGCGTGCTGGATGATGGAGGAGGCACATGAGCAGAGGGTCGACGCTGATAGACTTGAGGATAAAAAGTAGAAGGTGGTGGTGGAGGTGGTGGTGGGATAGGCTGTGGTGGTGGTGGAGGTGGTGGTGGGATAGGCTGTGGTGGTGGTGGCGGCAGAGTAGAGCACGGAATAGATGGTGGAGGAGGCACATAGATATCATCTCCTTCCTCTGAATGAGTGAGTCTGTCACCTGTAGGAGAAAAATACATAATGGACTCAAAAAAGGTGACATCTGCACTGACGTAGTACCTTCGTTTAACTGGATCAAAACACCGATATCCCTTCTGGGTTTTGGAATAACCCACAAAAACACATTTGACAGCTCTGGGAGAGAGCTTGTCAAGACCAGGAGAAAAACAATGAACAAATGCAACAGACCCAAAAACACGTGGTGTTAGGGAGAAGAGATCCTTCTCGGGAAACGCAGTCAAGAACGGAATCTTCTCCCCTAACACTGTCGACGGCATACGATTAAGAAGATAACATGCAGTGAGAACCGCATCCCCCCAATAGGAGTGAGGTGCACGGCTCTGAATCAAAAGGGTTCTGGTCATATCCAACAAATGACGATGCTTCCGTTCAGCCACCCCATTTTGTTGGGAGGTATAAGCACACGACGTCTGATGCACAATCCCATGAGACATAAGAAATTTGGACAATTGGGTATTGCACAACTCGAGAGCATTGTCAGACCGTATGTACTTTACTTTAGCAGAGAAAATATTTTTTATTTCAATGAGAAAAGACTGAATAAACTGACCAGCATCAGATTTATTTTTAAGAAGAAAGACCCAAGAAAGTCTAGAGAAATCATCGACAGCAACAAGATAAAACCTGTGCCCTTGAAGGTCAGGGACACGACTTGGACCCCAAATATCAAAGTGTAGCAGCTCAAATAGACCATAATGACTTGGACCTATACGACTCGGAAAAGATGACCTGTGATGTTTGCCAAGTTGGCACGCCTCACACTGAAGATTGGACTTGGGAGAAATCTGTGGAAGAATATGGACCATCTTTTGCAACGGAAGATGGCCAAATCGAAGATGCCAAGTGTAGGGTGACACCGATCCAGCCCTCAGAGGAGAGACACCAGCATAAGAAGATTTCACCAGCCTATAAAGACCCCCTTGCTCACGGCCAGTCCCAATCACTCTGCCCGTTAATATGTCCTGAAACACAAGAGTAGATGGATCAAATATAGCACGGCAATGTAAATCTTTGGTGAGTTGACTAATAGACAGCAAATTCATTGAAAACTTCGGTGCATAGAGAACATTGGACAGTCTCAAGGTAGGAGTCAATTGCACCTCCCCCTGACCAGTAATAGGGGAATATGTACCATCAGCTATCACCACCGACCGTTCAGATTGAGCAGGATGAAAGACACTAAACTGACCTCTGTCACCACAGAGATGGTGTGATGCACCTGAATCCATGATCCATTCTGATAGATCCGCCTTGTAACCTGTAGTAACGGCAACAGGTGTGGAACCTTTGAAGGCGCCCACAGATGGAAAATCTACCTTGTTGTCTGACATGACGACAACAATAACCTGTAGCTGGTGGTTACACAATCTGAAGGACGGCTAGGGCATATGGTGCACACGGCTGCACGCTACAGAACATGATCAGGGCACTCGCGCCACAGGGGAGAAACGGCAAAAGCCACACTCGCTAAATCCTCCTCTTCGGCTTCTCTTCCAGCACTTTTTCTACGGAAATATACTATGATTGAACGGCTTCAACACATATGATGGTGAAGATTATTTGTGTATGGAGACTGAAGGTTCGCTTATGATATCTGATGGCCCCGGAGAATGCTGCTCAACAGAAACACAACCACTTTATGGTGGTATAAATGCACTGGACATTCAGCATATATTCAAGGGATCTGAGGGAGAGACGAAAGAAGATAGCGATGACAATGCACGTTGCATTGAATCTGCTGAGATTCGTGTTTTTCCAGATTGCAGATCGGAAAAGATAAATATCACAATCGCGAAAGTCTCATCGATTTCCCCAACTTCCGATCAAGAGAAAGAAGGGATCGGAAGCAAATGCGGGAGGAATCGGAACATGAACATCACGAAACCCTCGAGATCGTCACGAACAGGAGGCGCCGCTGCGTGGATGGAGTCGCAGGTGCTCGACGAAATCGATCGATCTCAAATCGCCAGGAGACTATCAGAAGCGGCGCGCGATCAGACTTGGGGCGCGCAGGCGATTTGGGGCTTCACGCGATCAGAGAGGCGCGCGATTAGGAGCCCAGGTGCGCGTGAGCGCGAGCGGCAGCGCAGCCGCGTGTGCGGCGGCGCGTGGGGCGGCGCCTATGGAGAGAGAGAGGCCGGCGGGTGGGGTGGGTTAGGGTTAGGTTTCAAAACTCCGGCCTAGGACCGTCGCTCTGATACCATGTTGAAGGAAAATAGCAAGATAATCATTCATCTAACCCTAGAGCTCTCTTATATAGGAGAAAAGCTCTACGGGTAAATTACAGGAAAAAGGACAATTAAAAGGCCAAATAACATAATTACTCTAACAAACCTCACATTGCAAATCATCCTCAGACAATCCAGAGAAAATCTTAGGCATCAACTTATGTAAAGAAGAAAAATTGATATGACCAAGACGCTCATGCCATTTTCATACTAAAGTAGAGTTGTCCTTTTCAAAGCGAGCTTTCATCAATGATGTAAGGGCTTGAGCGACTCGAGCTAGAAGAAGACGATATAATCCATCCTCAACTAATCCAATTTCAATCTTCTTTGTTGCCTGTAAGTCTTCTAAAACCATGAATTGTGAGTAAAAAAATCATCCTACAGTGCAATTCTATAGTAATCTTGCTGACTGACAAAAGATTTATTGGGAAATCGGGGACATGAAGTGCATCAGTAAGGAGAAAACGATCAACAACAGAAATCGTTCATTTTCCAGCAATGGTAGCTGGAGACCCGTATGCAACTATAACTTTCTCTCTTCCAGACAATAACTTGTAATCATGAAACATTCTATAATCACCTGTCATGTGATCGGAAGCACTACCACTCAGATTTGGTAAAGCAAGCATTGTTAATTCTCCTCGTAGTAAAAGCCAAACTATTGTCCGTCGATTGCAAGGAGACATGTTCTTTCGTAAATGAATCCTTCCAGGATTGTAACTCCATGATGGTATCCTTTGTTGAGTCGAGTTCTTTGGATGCTCCAAGCATCATAAGATCATTCAATTCACCAGCAAATTCGTAGCCTTTAGAGTTTGACTATCTTTCACAGACATTTAATCATACACCTTGAGTACAATAGGAGTAGCAGTTCAGCACGCAGAACAACAACTACACCAGGCAATCGAGGCAACCATAGGCTTCAACAGATCAATAAAAAATGTAATCCCCCATCCTCGTAAACTCCTTAGACTGTCACAGCATCAACCTTTTTTGTCCAAGGGAAAAAACGCACAAATGCAGCCCAAAAACAACAGTAACCAAGGGATTTGTCTCAATTTTTCCACGGCAATAGCTTAAAAAATGGGTGACAACCCAACTCCACCACACTCAACTTCTACGTTGTAGACGCCCAAACGAAGATCTCAACGAGGCTCTTTGTGGTTTTTTGTCGAATACTTGGTCGACAACAATACACAACCCAATTTCTCTTGCAAAAAAGGGGCATAAAATATCCCCACGAAATGGGCTATACACCCACAACAATACTTAAGAGCACAAAGCTCACACCAAGGGTTGTTCCCCCAACAACCAGGGAACTTACCTCACAACACCAATGGAGTTCGGATCAATTTTAGACGCCAAAAAAAACCACAGCATCAGCAACAACAACAACAGCCACCTGTGGGAAGATTCAAACCTTCACCACAACTCCACAACGCGTGGAGTGTTTGTCGCAATGCAATATGGTGGACTGGCGATGAGAGAACTAAAAAAACACCGCCAAACGACAAAATCCAGCACAGTGGAACCAATTTCCAGCACTTCGAGCAGCAGAAAACGCAATCATATGCTTCAACCTAGCTCTGATACCATGTTAGAATCGAACACACAAAGATGGAGACATAGATTTACGTGGAAAACCCTACGGAAAGGGAAAAACTACGGAGGCTCTCAATCCCTAATCTCCCTCACTAGAGATTAGGGCTCTCTTCACTTAAGATAATTAATAGATGAAGAAGGATGAGTACAATATATAGAGAAGGATGGGTAAACGGTCTCTCATCCAAAGATCTGTTTACCCATATAAGTATAATAGCAGAGATCCCTGACTCTTATCTAATCAGCTAGATTTACTTTACTTAAAGCCAAAAAGTTCAAGAAAAGACCAGTTACATGAGTAATACATGCGCACACATTATCCCTTGAACAATATGGATTTCAAAAAAATGCAAGATGTATAGTAAAAAAACTGGATTGTCAACCGTAAAAAATGCACACACAAGGTGAACATGATCTTCAAGGATTATATCTCATGATTTAAATAAGTAAAACTTGCTAAATGCAGAAAGCTTTACCATTCAAACAACAAAGTTTCAACTTTTACATATCTTAAAAAGTTACTGGTATTTTTTAGAGAAATGTAAATGACATACCTGTATGAAACCATCCATCAATCAAGACTTCTTCAGTGAGATCTTCCCTTTTGTAATATCCAGAAAATAAGGTCTTCCCTCTAACACAGATCTCACCCCTAGGTACGGTAGCCAGGGCATCATACCCCATCTCAGGAACAGATTCCAGACGTGCATCCACATTTGGGACTGGCGGTCCTACTGTTCCCAGCATTGATAGTTCATTTGGTAGAGAAACGAATGTGCCAGCACAAGTCTCTGTTAGACCTATAAGGGAGTAGCGGAAGGGGCAATCAGATTTCAGGACAATTAAACCATGCATCACAAACTGACATTTGCAGTCATATCTGGCAACAATTTATCATGCTTCAGAGATGTGAAAATATTAGTGCTTGTAAAAGGACTTAGCCTGGGCGGGACCACATAAACATCAGAACTTTTCTGGATGAGAAAAATCATGTAGTTGCCACTTGATGTGGAAAACAGCTTAGTATTGATTTGGTTTTGCTTTACATATAAATATTGCAGGACAAGAGAGTGATAGAAAATTAACCGCAAAAGGTATCATGGTTTCGATTCAAATGAAAGGTGTCATGGTTTCGATTCAAATGAGTTCAGACTTTGGAAATCAATTAAAATCAATTGTGTAAATTGTTGTAAAAAATGTACTGGTTAATGAATCTTAAATGAAGATCCACAGCATGTAGTGGCATGTGTATACTTTGCACTCTTGTGAATATTGAAACACCCTAGGCCTTGCTGTTATCCAAGGTTTTCCCCCTATGAAGTAGAACTGCATAATCCGGCATGAAGTACATTAATTATCCGTTTTAAGTTTTTTTTCTTGAAACTGCATGTTTGAATGCCTTTTTGTTATGTTTACTCACTAGTAGATCATTATAAGATATTGAATTCTTTTAATTGTAAATAAAGAATTCCGTATAGATATTAGCAATTTATAGTGTGTCCATTGGAAAATGTCATACTGTGCTTCCAATGATTTAAAATCCTTTACTGCTCCAGCGTAGCATTTATTAAATGCTAACGGTAAGAAATTCATGCATGGTTGCGTCATCATAGAGTTGATGCAACATTCGAAAGAATTTTGAAACACGAAGCACCATATTTAGCAAAGATTGTTTTCGTTTTGCTTATATTGGAAGCAAACAAAACGTTATAAAATATTCCAACATTATTGTTATTCTCTCAAGCTTCCATATTTTACTTTATTTTTCAAGATTTTATTGATAACTACGCATTGGCCATATTTATTCCTTAAAAAATTATATAACCTATAGTTGATAATAAGTGCATTTAATTTCTCAAGAAACAAATATGCACACATTTTTCCCTATAGAAACTAAAAGTGACTAAAGCTTTCGTACCATAGCCTTGTAGAACATGACAACACGCAACTACTCTAAGAAATTCTTCCACATGACCAGCCAGGGGAGCTGCGCCAGAGAGAATAAGTCGGACACGTCCTCCTAAACCTTGTTTCACCTGCACAGTAATCGCCAATCATATTTTTTAAGTCAAAAATCATCAGTCATATTAATCTAGAAATAACAAAATCAGATTATGTGGGCATGACAAACCTTGTTAAAAACTATCTTATCACAAAGTGGAGCTGCTTCCTGATGCTTACTTCCATGCTTCATAGCACGATATTTGCTGCAGTAAATCGTAGTCAGAAACAATGCTATTGAACAAAAGTTTTATGAAAACAACATAAAGGAGAGCAAAAGTTCCCTCTCAACATTGACCATAATCAGATCACCTCAAATATGAAGCTAGATACCTCAAACAACCACCCAATGACTTCAATCAAAATCAGATGTTGATAAGTAGTGAAGGGACTATCACTTAAACAGGTTTTTATTGTTTGAGAAAAACATGTAAAGTCGTGAGAATAATTACGCATTTAGTGGCAAATTTAAATGTGACACATATAAATGAAATTTCTTTAGCCGAACTTACTATGAGAAGGCAAGACTGAATAATTTGCTCCTTAATAAGCCCCCAGCAGAAATCTTTTCCTGCAGCCCTGAAGTGAATACATTTCAGATTTGTGAGGATTGCAAAATTGCTTTTTTAAAGAAAAAAGGGTGATGTGTCCAGAAGGCGCCAACTCATGCAAAATTGTAGATTCCAGAAACTAAAATTGAGAAGTAAAAAATGAGAACACAGAAAATTGTAACAGCCTTCGTAAATTGAAAAAATATCATTTCTAAAGACCCGCTTACTAAGGAAATCATGCTAAATGTATTTTAGGGAGATATTATTATCTTTCCACTTTTATATATTTTACATTTCTTGTCTGTAGTACATAATTTCCCATCAGGGCTTCCTATCTATATAAGAGAACCCTATGATCTCATGAATAGACATGTCATTTCTTTCTTTCCACAAGTTATCTGAGATGGTCCTAGACCAAAGTTCTCGTACCCCTCAACCTAGCCCCACCACCGCCCACCTCCTCTACTTGTCGCCGTCGACGGCTCACTGGAAACCTCACCACCACAGCCCACCACCACGCAGGGCTCCCCTCACGCCACCTGGACCCCCCCCCCTCCTTTCTTGCGGATGGGACCTCACCTCTTGGTCATCAAGTCCCCAACAGCCCCACCATCACCGCCAAGGAACCCCAATGGCTCGACAGTCCCCACCATCGCCTAGGAACCACAATGACAGTCCCTACCATCGCCTAAGGTTCCGTGATTCACCTCCCTCCTCCCCTCGACACCTTTTCATCAACCAAGGACTATTTGGGATCTGATTTTGGCAAGAAAGTGTGATTTCAAGCCAATAAATCACCCCTCTGATCCTATCATACACCCGGATTTGAGGGGGATGATTGTGGTATGAGTTTGCACTCACAACCAAATCCCATACGGTTGTGCGGACACCTTCAGATCAGTCTATGGTCCCAATCGAGTTCTATCCCAGTTTCTTTATCATCATATCAAAAATCAAGAGTGATTTCTCCTTGTTCGGTACCCTTCAAGAGCATGGCGGCCATCTAGGATGCAAAAAACGGTATAAACGACCGTTGAAACGATCGTTTAAACGCATGTGGTGCTCGGCCGCATCGTTTAATCAAAAGTGGGTCCATAAACGGGTGGGCCGCATAAGCGGCCTTAAACGACCGTTTAAACGGCCTTAAACGGCCTTAAGCGGTCTTATAAACATCCTTAAACGGCCCTTTAAGAACATGTAACTACTTTCTTCAAAGAATCATCATTATCCATGACTTTTTAGATTCATGCTATGAATCATAATTGTTTATATAGTCTACTTTGACATTTGGCTATGAATTCTAGTTGTTTGTGCTATCTGTTTTGATATATGGATGAAATGTTCCTTAAATTTGACAATATATGATCTATATTGTGAATATGTGATTATATTTTTCTTATTTATTTGTATTTTTATTAATTACATGTATGCAATATTTTTTAATTGATTAAAAATGCAAAACCGCATAACCCGTTTAATTTTCTTTTAAACTCTCGCATATTGTTTAATCAGTAATCAGTGACCCTACCGATTGAATATCGCATACTGTTTTTTGAAACCTTGGCACCCATCATGAAGATGGGTGAGACCATTACGAGTTATGATCATGCAGTTTACGACCTTGCTGCAATGCAATAATAAGGAGCGCCTTCTAATGAATCCTGAGATGGCATACAAGACTGAGACAAATGCTTCATGGAAGAAGGATTATCTGCATGCATGTGTATTGCTCTCTAGGAATCTGACCACAAAGACAACCAACGATATTTTCCATCAACCCACTGCCAAGGCAATTTGGGATATCCTTGAAATTACCTATGGTCAGGTGAAGAATGGGACCAAAATTATCTAGCTACATCATGATATCTTCACGACCAGACAGAATGGACATCTTTGCACTCCTACTCTTTACTTCATGATATGTTCGAAAAGCTGCACAGGTTAATGCAGGTGGCCATATCTACAGATCAGCAGATGATGTACAAGAATGCTAAGATGGTTTGAGTTTTTTAGAGCTCTTGACCTCGAGTGTGATGCAGCACACACCCAACTCCCCATGGGTGCATCTATACCTTAAATGGAGGAGGCTTACAGTTGTCTTAGTAGGTCACGGTCTCATCTACTACCACCACTTAAACCTCATCAGCGATGGTTGCATCTCACGACAGAGGAGATGCATCTCAGTTAAGAGGGTGAGGTGATCGTGGCAGAGGAGGTGGATGTTAGTGTGGAGTTGTGGACCATGCATTTACTCTCATCGGCTTGGTCATCTAGAGGAAACATGCTATCCCAAGCATGGCTACCCCGCATCTGCTCGTGCGATAGCAAGTTGATCCTACTGTCATTTCTGCACATGTTATTGATCAGAAGTTGGATGATATTATCTCTCATCTGACGGGGATCATGACTCCTGCTACTACCACTACTAGTGCTCATGCATGTCCTTATGACGTTGTTGCCATAGCCAGAGCCTCTTTAACACCTTAGGTATAGCCAATGCCCTTACTAGTTGTTACATGACAAATGAGAAAGAGTAGATCATGGATTATGGTGCATTCCAATGTTTGTGCGTTGACAGAGCCCAGTTTGCATCGTGCAGATCTGTACCTCTAGCCAGATCATTTGTCATTGCAGATGGGACTCATTCCCTTATTTACAGGACAAGGAGAAATCTATTTAACGCCATCTATACATCTACAGAATGTGCTTCATGCATTTTTCTATGAATTTATTGCTTATTATTCAGATCACTAAGGATTTGTGTTGTGCCACATTTGACCCCTCTTCTCTTGTGTTTCAAGACATACTCATGAGCGTGATGATTGGATATGGTTGTCAGCAAAGAGGTCCCTGCAAACTGGTCCAGTCTCTATAAACGGGTGCTTCTTCCATTTCCACAGGATCGGTCTCTTCATAAATGTGACATCTTCGGTTTGGTCACCTTCATCGAGAAAAAAGATTGTAATATCCTCCCACATATCGCTTCTCGTTCCACCTTTTAATAAGAGGCATGCCAACTTGGAAGCATTATCGGTCGAGATTTCCAATTCGTCAGAGTTGTAGTAGCAGTACATTATTGAGCTTGTCTATTTTGATATTTGCGATCCCAATCGTATCCTTAATCATCACAATTACAAGTTCTATCTCGTAGCGGTTTATGATTTTCGAGATTCTCATGGGTTTTTTGTTTAAAAAACAAGCTTGAGGTTAGGTTTGTTATTCACTCATAAATACACGAAATAAAAAAAATGTGCTATTGTCAAGTATGTTCATCCTGACGACCTTGGAATTCTGCAACTTTACAACTTTCTCAGTTCTTCAGGATCCTTAGCATTATACACCAGAACTTTTGTTATACTTCCCAATAAAATGGTGTTGCTTAACGCAAACACTATCATTTACTTGTTGTAACCATAATGCTCATTATTCAGAGATGAGCTCCCCTTTCTTTTTGGGATGTTGCGGTCCTCATACTTATTACGTGGGGAATCGTATGATGTCCTCCATGTTAGAAGAGAAGATTCCTTTATCGACTGAGTTTGTCGAGAAAAATCTTTTTCTCGCATACCTTGTGTATTTGGCTCGGTGGCATTTATTAATCATCTAACTCCTGGTCATTACAAGCTCTCCGCTAGAGCAATCAGGTGTGTCTTTATGGACTACTCTCACCGGTGCTTTAACTATGTTCGACTGAAGTACTTCGTCAGTGTTGATATCACCTTCTATGAGTTAGTCATGTATTTTTTCTCTTACAGGTGACAGGTTGACTCTGTCTAACTCTTGAGAGGAGATTTTTTTACTAGAAAAGAAGGGGGAGCCCTCCCAAGGCAGGAGTCACCCCACCAAAATTCATTAAGAAGCAATAAGATACATCAGTTAGAGATCCAGAAGTTGTGGAGAGCGTTACAATGTGCGATTACATTTTCCCAATAAAATCGTTGCCCCTTGAAAATACGGTCGTTCCTGCCAAGCCAGATAGCCCATAACACGGCGAAGGGCCTGGACACATCCCCAGAGGACCCAAGCCCCACCGAAAGGACAGACCTCTAGAAAGGACCCAGACCGGAAGTCTGAACCCAAGAAATCCCCACAGCTTCCCAAACCTGAGCCGATCCCCTACAACCGAAGAAGATGTAGTCCGCGTCCTCCACACCCTCTCGCATCTGTCACACTGCATGTCTAGCGTACCCAGAATCCTCCCCCTTCTCACCTTATCACACAGGCGGTTTCTTCTAAGGCACCAGAGGAAGACTTTGACACGTGTAGGAATCTTTGCCGCCCAAATAAGCTTCATGTCCGTGCGAAGATCGTCATCAATTACCAAAGTTCCAGCTCTCATCTTCCGGTACGCCAGCTTCACTGAGAACCTACCATCAGCCCAGACGAAGTGGTCAGGGTCACCAGTCATCTCCTCAACCGAGGGAAGCTCGGAAAGTAGCCGCAGGAAGTCCTCCACCCTTTGATCCGAGAGGTCGGAAAGAAACTCGAAGCCCACGATCCCGAATCAGCCACCTCGGCCACGCGCGCCCCAACATCCGCAGCAAAGGCCACCAGCCTAGGGAACCGGGTGGCCAGCACCCCCTCCCCAGTCCAATCGTGCTGCCAGAAACGGAAGAGGGGGCCGTTCCCCAAAATCGGACGGAGGAAGTGCGCTAGCCCAGGAAGTACAACGCGAATATCCGACCACAAGGGAGACTCAAAACGCATCCTCTGAGTCACCAAATCCCCAGCGACGCCATAGATCAATCTCAACAGGCGTAAGACCAAAGAATCAGACTTGCCCCATATCCGCACCACCCACTTCGAAAGCAAAGCTTTGTTCATCAGCTCCACATCTCTAATTCCAAGCCCCCCCACCGAGACAGGTACCGTAACGTCCTTCCAAGCGACCAAGTGGAACCCCTTCCCTGATTGTTTGCCATCCAACCAGAAGAAAGCTTTCATCATAGCCTCGACCTTTCTTCTCACCCCAACAGGCATCAGTCTCGTGGAGTAGAAAAAACCGTAATGGCAGACAGAACATGCTTCAGCAGAGTTAGCTTCCCACCCCTGGATCGGGTGGTCTCCTTCCAGCCCTCGAGGCGCTCCTCCAACCTGCGCACCACACAGTCCCAATCAGACTTTTTCAATCTGCCCGTAACAAGATGTGGCCCCAAATAGTTGATCAGTAACTGCCCCCGGGGGTATCCCACCCACTATGTGAGCCTGTTGCACTCCATGTCCGCCATCGCGAGCGGAACCAGCACCGACTTCTGCCTATTGATCTTCAAACCGGACAAGCACCCGAAGAGGTCAACCAAAGTAACTGCATTGTGATTTTGTTCCTCCGTCCCGCCCAGAAAAATCAACGTGTCGTCAGCATACTGAAACACCGGGATGGAGATATCCCCAAACCTGAAGCCCTCGCACCATCTCTCCTCAACCGCCCGCTGAAACAAAACGGGCAAGCAGTCCGAAACAAGCACAAACAATAAGGGAGCGAGTGGGCACCCCTAACGCACCCCCATCTGTGGATGGAACCACCCACCCTCCGGCCTTCCATTAACCAACACAACACACGAACAAGTAGTGATGCACCTCTTGATCCAGTCCCACTCCTCTAGAAACCCCCTTCTCCGCATCGAAGCTCAAAGAAACTTCCAGCTGACACAATCGTAGGCCTTGGCGTAGTCGATCTTCCAAACGGCGCCTTTCGTTGCCGATCTCTTCCACTCAAGGCAAGCCTCCGACGCAGCCACGATCCCGTCCGCCATGCTCCTACCAGGAATAAACTCGGATTGGGCGGGTAAAACCACAGAATCCAAGACCGCTCTGAGCCTGTTCGCTAGCACCTTGGACACAATGAGATAAATGTCGTTCGATATAGAGATAGGACGGAAGTCTCCAACCTTCACCGGATTCACCTTCTTGGGCAGCGGGAATATCAAGGCCCTGTTCACCTTCTCAAAACCCCAGTTGGCATGCCTGAACTCTTCTAAAACCTCCATAATATCTCCCTTCAGCAGCTCCCAGAACTCCCGATAAAACGAAATGGAGAAGCCATCAGGACCAGGAGCCCCGTCCCCATTCAGATCCCAAACTGCTCTGCGAACCTCCTCTTCAGAAAAAGCTGCCACCAACGCCTGAGACTGCGCACCAGTTAACGATCTAGCCCCCAAGCCAGTCCAATCCCAGCCATCTTCTCTCCTCGCCTTTCTGGAGACCCTCACAAAGTGCTCCCGCAATGCAGTCCCAATATTCTTTTCGCCCGACACCGAATGCCCTTCCACCTCCAACTCGTGCAGGAAGCTTCTTTGCCTTCTCCCTGAAGCCACGGAGTGAAAAAACGTGTGTTCGTGTTGCCTTCCCTTAGCCATTTCTGCCTCGATCTCTGCCGCCAGTGCATCTCCTCTTTCCTGTCTTACAAATACACGGCCTCTAGCCACACGGCCCGCTCCTCCACCTCGGCCGACGACAACCCCCGCTCATCCTCCAACCCGTCTAACCTGGCAATCCCCGCTTCAACCTCTGAATTGACCTCGACCTCCCTCCCTAAGGAATGTCAGCTTAGCCGTGACGCGCGACACCGCCGACCCTTCCCCCCCGAAGCTCTGCCAGTGCCCAGTGACCAAATCCCTGAAGCCATCCTCAAGCAGCCATTTCTTCTCGAACCGGAAAAAGTAGCGACTCTATCTGACTTCGTCGGAGCTCCAGAGAATGGGAGTGTGATCCGAAAACGTCCTCGGAAGCTCCCACACCCTCACCAATGGGAAAGCCTCCCCGGCCTCAACGGACATCAGAAACCTGTCAATCCTGGACCTAGATCTTGAGTTCCTCTAAGTGAATCTGTACCCAGCCACATCCGCAATAGATAGTCCCAGAGAACTGGCAACCTCCCTGAACTCCCTAGATCCCTAATCAGCACCCCCAGCATCCCCCGGCCTGTCACCCGGAAGCATGGTGACGTTCAGGTCCCCACCAACGAGCCATATCTACATGCCTCCTCCTATGCTACTACCACCTCCAGACGTGGATCCTCCTACATCACCACAACCTCCATCACACCCACCTATTGTGGTTGCTCCCAAGCCCCCACCTCCTAGTACTCTCAATTTGTACCACATTTTTACATTCGCAGGATACCTTCTGTACCCTTGCACACGAGCCTTCCCCATCATCCAGCATACCCCATGTATGTTTTAAGCACTTTGTTTCTACTGATTGTAGTGGTGATTTATCTATACAACATGCTACTTTACAAGATGAGCAGGTGCCTCCTCAAGAGGTTACTTTACAGCAGGGTTTCAAATTTCATGAAATTTCGGCGAAATTTCAGTTTTGACACACTACCGAAATTGAAATGAAATATCGATAAATATCCTTCACAAATCTGGGCCGATTTTCGCCAAAATTAACGAAATTTCGAAATTATTTCGTTTTTCACCATCTCGAAAAGAAATCGAAATCGAGATTTATAACCTTGCTTTACAGGTTCATGTGGTAGATAGGATTTTGTTGTGCTCGTTGCTCTTCAGAAGCGAAGGCGTACATATGCAACGTGTCCTCTTGCTGCTCATGTTTCTTTGGAATGTCATTCAGCAACATTTAGGAGTTTTGTCATGGGTCTATCAGTTGTAGAGATCTCACTAACATATCATGAGTCTATGCGAGATATACAATGACATCTTTCTATGAAGGAGGAGACGATTGTGTACAGTTGGTGGTACATGGAGATTAGTCACAGTCCCTACAGGGGCTTCTATGGTTGGCTGCAAAGAGGTGTTTACAGTAAAGTATCGTGCACTCATGCAGTTGGAATGTTGATCGCTACAAGGCAAGGCTTGTGACTTGTAAGTTCACCCAGACTTAGGTTGGACTACCTGGATATGTTCTCTCTTGTGGTAAATCATTCTACTATTTGGATCCTTCTCTATTGTTGTGGTACGGGACCAGTCCCTGTCCCAGCTAGATGTGAAAAATGCATTTATATGCGATGATCTGCAAGAGGAAGTATATATGCAGCAACCACCTAGGTTTACTGCTGAGGAGGAGTGTCAGAAGATTTTCAGACTTCATAAGGCTACCTATGGCCTTAAGCAGAGTCCTAGAGCAAGGTTCAAGAAGCTCTCAGACTTGATAGAGTAGTAAGGCTTCACAAGATCGATTGTAGATCATTCACAGTTCGGTCAGAGGACTCAGAAACGTATCATTGTTATACCGATGTATGTTATATCATTGTTACAGGATATGATGTGCATGGTACTAGTGCGGCCAAGGAGTTCCTTTGACAACAGTTTGTCACCAAAGACCTTAGTGATTTACGATATTTCCTAGAGCTTGATTTCGCTAGGAACCAACGGGGTCTTGTAGTCACCTAAAGGAAGTATGCTACTATTCTCCTTTCAGAGACGGGCATGGAAGATTGCACACATGCCACTACTCCCATGGATCCTATCATGAAGCTATATAATGATGATATAAATGAGGTGGACAAGAGGAGATACAAGGAGATCATTGGGAAGCTCCTCAACTTTTTTAGGTCAAAAGGGGGGAACACGATAAGGCATCCATGCCAAATATATTAAATCAAATGGGAAATAATATACTTATAGAAGCCAGGATTCGAGGAGAGTTTTAGCGTAAAAAATTATGTTTTCATCATAGAAAAATTCAGAAGCAAAGATCACACCATTTCTAACTAATCAGATAGTCAACATAGTTTTCAGGAGAACAATCTCCTCGTTGGATTGACTTTTGTTCACGTACAGCGAGTCCCAAAAACTATCTAAGATCTGAAAGTTAGGCCACGTGATTCCAAGATGCTACAACACCTTGGATGTTTTTTTCACAATACAAGCATGGATGATCAATCGTCTCTACCTCGCTACTGTAAAGAGGGAATGTCTACAAGGCACCAGCAAATAACCTATCAAATCGAGATCTTGTCAGGATTCATCATCTCTGCATGAGCCATAAGAAAATGCCAATTCTGCTAGGCACCTTGAGATCCCAAATAAACTTACAATCGCAACTCACTTGAACCTCTGATAAATTTGGTGGTCTGTCAACCATCTTATATGTTTCACCAAAAAATACCATCCCTCCAAAGCCAATGATCCATGCAATCAACTAGGCCTTGCGCCTGGCTTAGAGAATCTAAAAGCTGAAGAAGGTCCTCTAGACGTTACTCAGAGGAGTCCACCCAAAAAGCGGGCATCTAATTGTCATTCTCCCAACAATCTGTAACCGCATGTCCTGATCAGCGAACAACATAAAGAGACATAGAAAGCGGGTCGATAGTAGGCCTCCATCAGTCCAACTGCCCATCCAAAAAGCGAATGAACAATCGTCTCCAAGAGTAGGCAATAAAGACTGGATACCCTTTCAAAAAACTGAAGGACAAAAAGGCGGGGATGAATCAAGCCATTATGAGCATGGATGCCATAAATCCTACAGATGAGTCTGGAACATAAATCATAATCTCTAACCCAAATTCTTGCAACCCACTTCAGCAACAATGCATTATTCATGGTCTCTGGGCAAGAAATCCCAAGACTATCAATCACCTTGGGAGTCTGATAGTATCCCAGTTTACCAAGTAGAACCCCCACCATCTTGACCAAACTTTCCCCAGAAAAAACATCGCATAATCATCTCAATGCAATGGAGGATTCCAATGAGAACTAGCCATGAAGACAGGAATCGTCGAGAGCCCACTATTCACTAGTACCAATCGACCACCATGATCCGTCCATCCAGACAAATTTTTCTCCAATTTCTCGACCATAGGAAGTCAATCAACGATTCTAAATCTACCACAAGTCAAGGGTAGCTCAATGTAATAGATCGGTAAGAATCTAATTGTTGTGTCCGACCCCTCACTACATGCCACCTTATCTTCTTTTGATAATCCTAAGGATACCACGATCAATTTTCTTTGATTGAGATTAAGACCTGAAAGTTCACCAAACTTGTCAAGAATCACGGCCATCCCTCTTGCCTCCTCCATACCTCCTTCAATGAAGAAAATGGTATCATCGATGTACTGAAGTAGGGGAACGGAGATGTATTCAAGGGAAAAACCTACAGAGATTCCACGCCATGTTACCTAACCAACCATGCAAGCCAATACATCACCAACAAAAACAGACAACATAGGGGTAAGAGGGCAACCCTGTCTCACAACCTGTTGTGATTGAAAAAACCATCTTGACAAGTACCGAATAAAAAGATGTGGTGACGCATCTTTTCATCCAAGAGATCCAAACATTAGAAAGCCTCGCCTATCGAACACCACCCACAGAAAGTGTCAATCCATTGTATCATATGCCTTTGAGAAGTCCACCTTCCATAGAAACCCATGTACACATCATCTTTTCCACTCTGTTATGATCTTGGTGGCCATTACCAAGTTATCCCTAATCTCCCTCCCAACAACAAAAGCTGACTGGATAGGAGAGATAATGCAGTTCGTCATGTTCATGATAACATCAATATGTTAGCCAAGATCTCTGCAATCACTAAGTAAATAGCATTACAGAGTGTTATAGGCCGAAAGTCCTCCACTCTTTATGTGATCATTACTAGGTCAGACATCTTCTTTGGTGTAAGCAAAGTTAGCCAGTTTATGGAGCAATTGAGACATGCATATATGGATGCAGTTCACACGATTCTAAGGTATCTAAAGTCCTCTCCGGGTATTGGATTGCTCTTTAGCAGAGGGACATCTCCCTTGTCATCACGGATATTGTTTGAAAAATGCACCTCGAGACACAAAGGCGCTCGAGGCGAAACAAGGCAGAGGAAAAGAGCCTCGTGATGATCTCATCGACCCCCTTGGATGAGGCAAGCGCCTCAGATGACCGAGGAGGGAGACGCGACTCGAGGCGAGGCAGTAAGGTGAGGCGAGGCGGTACCTGAGGTTTTATGGACTGACCGAGCAATTTTTTAATAAAATAATTGGTTATATTGGCAGTTTCAGATGTTTACAAAGTCTTAGTTGTTGAGGATATATTTATACAAGATAAATGCTCAAATTTGACCTCTTTCTTATTCATATTTACCATTAACATGTCGAATTATTTCAGTAAAATCTTAATATTACACCCTTAAACATATGAATACGCAAATCTTAGATGTATGCAAATTCGAATACCTATGGCCCTTTATGTGTTGAGGGGGAGCGTTGAGATACAATGTCATCTTTCTCCTTTTATGTATTTTCTATTTTTTTGTTTCGTGTATGTAATTTTCCCACCAAGATTTCTCCGCTCTATATAAGAGAACCCTATGGCCTCTTGAATAGATATATCACTATTTTTTTCCACAATTATAAAATAGAAAGACGACTATTTTGATATCAACATTGGTTTACATCAAGATTCATCTTTGAGTCCATTTCTTTTTACTTTGATTATGGTTGACAAGTTACATTCAAGATGAGTTTGAGGTCTAGAGACATGCTTTGGAGACTAAAGGACTTCATATAAGTAGGGCTAAGATGGAATATATGGAGTGCACCTTTGATGGAAGCAATGATGAAGGAATCGAGGTGAAGATTGGTGACGATAACATTTGGAAGAAAGATTCTTTTAGATATCTGGGATCTATTTTGTAACATGATGGGGAAATTTATGGAGACGTTACTAATAGAATAAATGCAGGCTGGCTAAAGTGGAGAGGAGCCTCTGTTGTTCTTTATGATAAGAAAATTCCTTTAAAAAATAAAGGAAAGTTTTACAAAGCAGTCGTGAGACCTGCTATGCTCTATAGATCTGAGTGTTAGCCTATAAACCATAGACATGTGCAAAGAATGATTGTAGCAGAAATGAAAATGCTAAGGTGGATGTGTGGACACACACGTAAAGATTGGATTCCGAATGATGCAATCAGAAAGAAAGTTAATGTAGCTCCGATCGAGGATAAGATACGAGAAAACCGCTTAAGATGGTTTGGTCATTTGCAAAGAAGATCAGTTGATGCACCAGTTCGGAAATGCGAATACCGGGATGTTGAGTTGGCTAAGAGAGGGCAAGGACGGCCCAAGAAGTGTTGGAAAGAGATTATACGAAGGGATCTCAATTTTTTGGATATAAGCCCGAGATTGACCCAAGATAGATCTGAATGGAGGCGAAGAATCCATGTAGCCGACCCTACTTTATTGTGGGAAAAGGCTTAGTTGTTGTTGTTGAATTACAAAATAGAAGCTTGGCCGTTTAGCACAGATTATTGTCCTGACTCAAGTAGAGATGCTTGTCCACTCCAATTATATCCCATTGTCCATAACATTATCAAAGTAATAGAAGTTTACATCTCATGAAATGCTACCATGTTCCCATTCCAAAACCACTATAATCCTACCAACACATCACAATTAACATGCTTTTTATTTCTCCTTATTTATTTTTTGTAACGACTATGAAAAGGGGATGACCGCCCAAACAATCTTTTTCATGTACACATGTACGAACCTAAGAAGTCCATCAAGTTAACATCACATTAAGTGCGTAAGATCCCTTCTTTTGGCATTTGTTAAGGACTTGTATCTTTCGGAACAATGACGTGGATACAGATTTAGAATATAGCTAAAGGCATCACTCCCTTCACGTAGAAAGGAATTTTAATAGAGCTGCAAAGGAATGGTACAACGATTCATTCTTTCATTCAATGTATAGTCATGTCTACAATATCGTCTATAATCTAATTTCGAATGATATGATTTACATTGATACTGCATACTTCTTTATTTCTATAATTTACTGTTTCAGCGTACTTTCTAATTTCTATACCAAAGGCTAAAGTTTCACATGCATGCCGATTCTTTTTTGTAAATATTGATTGCTCAAATTCTTCTCAGTTTCAACCTCTCTGGAAAACAGTGCAAAGAAAAAGGAAAAAGGAAGACTTAAATAGGATAGAATAATTCATTAAATAAAAGATGAGGTGAAAACAGAGATTTACATAATAGGGTAAATAAAAATTCCAAATGCACTTTTATTGGAAAACTGTCTTATTGATCCACGAGGTCATCAGGCAAGGCTGTGTCAGCTTACCATAGGATGACAAATAATACAATTTCAAGTGACTTTCATGCAACCAGTCAACTTTCATAAACAAGTACAAATAACTATTCAACCGCAAACAAGACAATTCAAAAAAGCAGTAAAAGTTGTACCTGTATATATCCGATCCAGTACACGCGGGACAGCACAAAATATGGTTGGCTTTAAAATTCCAATGTCTTCAAGCAGTAATTTAACATCCTGAAAATTCCACAATTGATCAATTTTCAGCTTCACTTGGTTTGGAAGACGCAGGCATGTAAGAGAAATTTATGCACAAGTGATCTACCCCCCGCCAAAATCCGATGGATGCACCATGGGAAATAAATGTTTCCTCGATCACCCGGTCAAATATATGTGCTAAAGGTAGATATGACATGTAGACATCTCTCCCATCCAGCTGCAACAGATGAAAATATTAAACTATAAATGTACAGGAAACCACGCAGTCAAAAAGACACTTCAATCATATTATGTGCTTTGAAATAACGATAGTAAACAGGAAAATGTTAAAAAAAGGTGAGAATAGCCACCTCTTCATTTACACTTTTAAGCAGCCTTTTCACGCCGGCAATAAGCGTAATAATGCTTTCATTAGAGATCAAAACACCCTTGGGATCACCAGTTGTTCCGCTGGTGTACATGATAGTACAAATGTCATCCTTGGTTGTCTTGGGAAGGTCATATTGTTGATCATCTCCCTGTATACAGAACAGAATCACATAATAATCATAATATAATTTTATGGACAGAACAATCACAGCCAGGTTGACACAAAACTCGCCGATACTCATTAAAGCCAATACAGAAACATGTATTCATTTTGATGTTTCTTGCATCAGATTATGAACCAGGCACAAGTTTCTGCAATATGTACCCTTTGATGACCATTATTCGCAACTCTAACGAAAGACAATGATGCACCCAAGTTCAAGTGAATTCCCATATTTTAGCAAGTGGAAGTCCCAACAGGGTGTAAGGTATCAACTATCCAGATAAATGTCACTTCTTCACAAGATCCCTTATCCTTTATGGACCTATGCCAAACAAGAAAATGATATATTTCCCTTGATATGAAATCAAAACTAGTTTGATGTGTCTATTTTCCAGTGTCCTGGCTCAGTGGACTTGTGGCAAAACGCAAACATTCCGGGCATCCAATGAAGTGGTAGGGATTCCTCTTGGGCCTCGCTTTGTAGAGATTGGTCAGGTTCAGAGGAAGGGCGGACGAAGGTATGCGCACTAGTTTGGGCGTTGTGACTAGCTAGAAATGATGTTGGTGTTTGAGGGTAGGAGAATTTATTTTGAAAATGTACTTGGACACGTCAGAGCGTTTATGAAACTTGACAGATGTAATTGCCTAATTTTTTAATATATTTTTTGGATAGGCCTCTAAAGGAGGTCCATCCCATCTTTCTTTTTTAAAAAAAACTAGTTTGATGCATAAACCTTCTATAAAAATGATTCCCAAGTCATACAAAAGGTAGATACATCAAGTCCTATTTTAATATAGAGCACTACTATCTTACAGAAAACGATCAGACAAAAGTAATATAGCGCAAAAAATGAACCAAACGCATAGTGGACTTGTATCAGATAATAAAATCAAAAATTGATACGTTTCTCAGCAGTGTACATATCACTGTTTGATAGGAGAAACAACGGTTTGTTAAATGAATTACTACTATTTAAAATCCAGGATCGCAACCTACCAGTACCAAAAATTCATCCCATGTATATATGGACAAGCCAGCCTGTTCGACAGCGGTCTTTTGTTCAGGAGTGAATTTGCCAAAGCTCACAATTGCTGCAAGCACGACAATACGTATATGAGAAATAATAGGCATGTTGATCTTGATGGTGAATTACATCTGCCAACTTTATGGGAATAAAATAATAGCTTCCACTGAAAATGAACTCCCTAGAATTGCATCACATCCATATTCCATATCTTAGCATGCACAAGCAGTTCATTCAACTTCCACTTGTGGGAGACAAAAGCCTTAATGGAATGTCTGACCACATTATAAATCTAGGATATGGTAGGGAATTTTTAATGTGGGAAGACCACATAAAGCACAGTTTCTTTCAATAACCTGCTGACCTGGATGAAGGAACTCTGGCAAGCAATAATAAATGGAAATATAACTGATCAATTAACAGATTATTTTCTCACCCAAGGTATGAATCCATTGTTTCATGGTTTCACAGCAAGTGCCATTTTAAATTTTTTTAACATGCTTGTTAAATATTTGGGAGCATGTGGTTACCTGACACTTATTTTTAAAAAACCTGACCCTCCAAATCCCCATAGCTGGAGCATATGCATTGACTTGAGTCTATACTGTAATGTCTATATATGACTGGAACCTAACTTCAATCACAGTTGTGAGATCAACCCCTTCTAGCCTCCATTAACTGGCCAAACTAGTGGGTTTAAGGGAGTCTACCATTATTATTCTAGATAGTTAATATGTTACCAAGTTTATATGGCTATATTTGTTGCTAAACTAGCGTCAAGTAGCGGTCAAACAGAAAGATTGCACGAATAAAGGATGTCCAGACAAAGAATAACAGATGATCACAAAGATGACTGGAACCTAACTTCAATCACAGTTGTGAGATCAACCCCCTTCTAGCCCCCATTAACTGACCAAATTACTGAGTTTAAGGCAGTCTACCATTATTATTCCAGAAATTTAATATGTTACCAAGTTTATACGTCTATATTTGTTGCTAAACTAGCATCAAGTGGCGGTAAAAGAGAAATATTGCAGGAATAAAGAAAGTCCGGAGAAAGAATAACATATGATCACAAATATTATTTCAAGTGTCCCCAATAAAAATATGTTTGAATAGTTCACGGTGTTATTTGAGGTTCTTTTTTTAAAATTATATCATCTTCTCTATGATACTGCCAAAAGATATGCAGTTATGTTCAGAAACAGTGTTGTTAAGATCATGAATTTACTGTAAAGATTGTGGCATGGTCTGTCAGTGAATAAGTTGAATCTTTACTCTCCCTGCTCATCAATGGAGAGCAAAAGTTCTTTCACGGACAAATAAAGATGCAGAAGCCTGTATCTGTGGCAAGCTGAGGTAGGTCTTGGCATATTTCTGACGGTAGAATTATCTTTATGAAAAAGATCACAAACATGCACAACAACAACCACCTTCACCACAAAGCCTTTCCCCCCTTTAAGTGGGGTTGGCTCAAGGATTCTTCGATTACAAAAAGATCTAATTTATATCATACCCGGCTTATATGGATCCTTAATAGTCTCATTCTGATATTTCTTCAGTTTTTTCCTGACCCTTTTACATGGTTGTTCCTCTAACTTCTCACGTCTTCAAATTTCAAACTAGAGAACTTGATGGCCTTCTTTGCACATTTTTGAACCATCTTAGTCAAATTTCTTGCATATTTTACTCTTCCGGAGCAACATCAAACTTTGGTTTAATACTCTCATTCTGAATCTGGCTCTTCTTTGTGTGGTCATACATCCTCTAGAACATCTTCATCTTAACTACAAGCATTCTATGCACATCTGTAGTGAATTATCCAACACTTGGACCATAAACAACTACAAACCTCACTGCAACATAACAATGTTTTTCATGGAACTTTGAAAATATCTTCTTACCACAAGAATACGTGAAGCTCCTCTCCATTTAATTCATCCTCCATTAATTCTATGAGTGACATCTCTATTAATTCGTCCACTTTCTTTGAACAATCAAACCAAAAATGGGAAGCCTTAATCCACGTTAAGTAAGGTCGATTACAAGGATTCTTATCAAATCTATGTTGAAAGATCCAACTGTTTTTTACAATAGTTGTCGGCTACCTAACCGGCCTTTCTCAAGGGGGCATTAATACCTATTTTTTCTTTGAACAATCAAACCTAGGTATTTAATAAAATCATTATTCTTCATAACGGAAAAATTTTACCATTTTCACATCTCTGACTTCCTTGTCATTGAACTTACATTCTGTGTAATGCATCTTGGTTCTACTTAGTCAGAACCCTTTACACTCTAGAGCCACGGAAGGTCAAGCTTTATGTTGGCTCCATCTTTCCTCCAGTCCAATAAAATAATATCATTTGCAAACAACATGCACAAGGCACCACCCTACATTATGATCACAAGAAACATGAACAAGGCACCCCTTAAACTCCCTCTATGCGTGTCGCTAGCATGATTGCAATATTTTTTATAAAAGAATTTAATTCTTGTTTTGGAAGTGGAAAATAAATTTAATTCTTAATAAAAATATGTATGCAATCTTAATATAGAAGGCAATACTGAATCTAACTGTAGAAACTAAGCCTTTTCTCACTTCAAATTGTAATGCATTCACCCATCACCTTTGAAAAGGTATATCCTGAGTTGTACCTGAACTTAAAAGATTTAGATTAAATAACAAATTTCTTTTAATAATCTCCTTCTAGAACTAACCACAGGAAATACCAAAAGGGTTCGTGTGCTATAAAAAACCCCTTCCAAGATTTCTCAGACTTTCCACATCCCGTCCTGTAAAGCTCTTTAACTAGATTCTCAGATCTTCAAACCAAGTATTCTTTAAAAAAATCCTCAAACCAAGTTTCAACAAAGTTTTCATTAAAAAAATCTTGAAACCAAGTTTCTGAGAGGCATTTGCTGGAAGGTGACATGCAATATAACCTGCACTATTTTATCTTCTATTGGAGCCATGTGAGTTCTTTCATAATCTACTTTAAGGTATAGTGCAGGTAAAAATGGCCACATCCTCTATATATCAATTATAGATGATCCAACACTCAGGCGCCATACAACCTAATAAGTGTCAATGATGCTTTCTCGTAACAATTCCTTCATGTGAATTCAAAATGCAAAAAATAATAATTGAAACGCCATCCAACAGGGATTGGCGGCGCAGCTGGTTGCCCGTCTCTCATCAATTTCCATGTAATGACTAATATCGAATATATTGACAACATAGTTGAAACACCTATTTTAAAATATTTGGGTTGTCAAATATCTCTTATTTTTTTATCATTATGTGAAATCCATCTTGCAATCATTTTCCAAAACTGTGTTTTTATTCTAACATGAATAGACGATCATAAAATAACATCAAAGATACCACCATTAGCATAATACATTGTATTGGCATTTAATACCATGGTGCGGTAAGAATTGTTTAATCCACAAGATATGCAATAACATAGGGCATATTCACCAAAAGGGATCTCTAAAAAACATCTCTAACAAACTTCAAATACCAATTTGGAAGTTGAAAAGCATGTGCATCATAAAATCCTACAACAAAGAACAATGGCTATGAAATGGTGCTTACTTTTCAAATATTTTGTTGTATTAGGAAAAGTCTTCAGCACCTGCAAAAGCATTGATTATGAGAAGATGGACAAAATAAGAGGAAATCATTAGTTGGATAAAGCACTATATGTATATAATATATGCATACACACATGTATATTTATATATACACATAATTCAAAAGTTGCGACTATTTTTCGAAGAAAAACTTTATATGTACCTCTGCAATTTTTTTCTCTTCCACAAAAACAATTGAAACCTCTGCATGGCTTATAATGAACTCCACAGCCCCAGCACCTACAGTCATGCACAGATTTTTTAGGAACAATTGGTGTTACTGTAAAGAATTCCGTAAGACCAGGATAACATAAATGAAGGTACAATCTGCACGATACATACCAAGGGTGTCATACAGAGGAACACAATAAATTCCATGTGCATTGCAAGCCTGGAAATTTTAAAAAGCACATTGAGATAAGAAATCAACAGTGACTCATCAGACATGTTGCGCATAATTCTGCGTCAGACATGTTGCGCATAATTCTGAATGTTCAGGAGGGACAATTTTTATTCCACTTAACGATAGATAAGCAAAGCTTACCTCCATGCTAATTACCCACTCTGTACAATTTGCACCATAGATACCACAACGACCTCCCTGCAGATAGCAGATTTCAGAAAAAAATCAGGAATGATTAGAAGAATTATCAACAAAAGCATTAAAATCAATGAGATTGCCGCTAAATCTGCATTTATGTAAAAGGCATTTAGTTATTTGCCAATCAACAAAATTCATGACGATAAATTAAATAAAAGCACACTCCAAATGCATTATGCTAATATTTCTGAGGAGAAATTACAACCCCAAACCCTTGGTTATTAGGTTCTCTAACTCTCATCTTAGGATCAGTCGGTTGCTTAAACTCATGTGCATAAGCACCAATCATGCTCATATAGGTGAGAGGAATAGGTACCCAATAATTTGCAATCAAGAATTTCAAAATGCATCAACAAAGAGGCAAAAAGAAATGAGCTCACCTTCTCAACCCCACAATAGCGAATGGAAGCACCTACTTTAATCGCAAGATCATATACTTGTTTATAAGTCAGCCATATGTAGTCTCCCGCCTGCATTGGTAGGAATTTCCCAAGTCAAAAATGAAAGTTCATTTTATCTGTAAATACAGGATCTACGAGAAACTTTGTGTTATCCTGATGAGATAATGAAGCAAAATGAATAAACTATATAATATATATTTTAAATAGATGAATAACTTTTCTCAGCAACAAGTGTGCAGGAATTTCATATATACGAAAAGATGGAGATATAAAATCTACAAAAATTCTACTGAGCTAAAATGACTACAGAATGCTGGAAACAGATAACTTTATTTTATATAATCTACAATGCGCATGTAATAAACTAAATGTAGAACATTGGATATCATGATTCATGAAAAAACCATGGACGAGTACTCAAGGTTTTTGTCTTTTCTAATAGATCTTATCAAAGAAAAATCATGAATGATTTTGTGATCCCAACTCCCTCCAATTCTTTAGTTTAGATAAAATTTTCCACCAATCATTATAAAATGAAGCTTGTTAGTATTAAATCACCCCAAAACTTCTAAGTAATCTCAAGTTGCATGGTGAAGTATGGGACCGATCTTTAACACAATTACCTAGTCATGACTTCCTGCTGGGGAAACCCCAAATTCCAAAGATAGCTCTGGACAGGCTGACTGTATATGGTAATGATGTTTTCTCAAGCTCTTCTCCAACGACAATCATCGTGTCATGCAGAATGCATCTAAGACAGCAAATATTTCCTTGATGGATGAAGTGTGCATCGAACAACAAAGAATACGCAAGGACAGGAATTTCACATGCACAACGGCTCTCACCACTTCATAACTTCAAGTAAAAGTAAATTATGTATCCTTCTTAACAACAAAGTGTCAGAGTTGATAGTTGTGATAGTTTTCAACAAGAGTAGGTGGATGGGAGGGGAAAATAAAGTCCAGAAGAAGGTAAGAACGGACCAGCAGTCACCTCCGGTAGCCATTCATTAGCCTTCCACAAAAAAAATTAAACGAAAAATAACAACCATCTATCCATAGCATAGTTGGCAAATACTCTCTCTCTCTCTCTCTCTCTCTCTCTCTCTGACAGGTAGGCCACAAATATTATGACTAGACAAAAACACCCTGTAAAATATTGCAAAGATCAATAGCATTTAAGAGGATATACCTTCCCATTTACTGTTTCCCTGCGCCCAAGCATTCTATTATTGGGAGACTTCTCATACGACATCCTGGTTGGCAAAGAGAAAATTAGATTTCAAGGCAGATAATTTGGAATATCAACTAATACATAGCTTTGAAGCTATATTTATGTTTTAAAAAAACATGTATTATCTAGTTGAGTTGAATTTCTGTATGTTATTCATAATAGCACTATTATAAAGTGTCAATAACCGATAATAGCATGGCACTGTTCCACTCCTCTAGGTGGGTTTAGCTCAGAAAAAAAACACGGAAAAGATAACCAACTTTATTCTTTTTGTAGAAATGGCATAGGAATGCTGACATTGTAAAATCAACAAGAGAAAACATTGAAAGATCGTCGATCTAATTGCCCGACAATCAGGGTGTGATTGGATGCGGGCAAAACTTGGGATAAGGTCAATCTATCATGGATAAAGTCATCACATTACAATTACATTATCTATTATATCTTTGTTGATAATATTTATATCTTTCTTATCCTTGAACTAACCGAAAAACAGGGTGTGTTTGGATGCAGGCGAAACTTGGGATAAGGTCACTCTATCATGGATAAAGTCATCACATTATAATTACATTATCTATTATATCTTTGTTGATAATATTTATATCTTTCTTATCCTTTGGACTAACCGAAAAACAAGAGAGATAAACTCATTTATCCCTAATCCCTCATTTTTAAGTGAAGTTTCAATTAAAAAAATAACTCTGACATTCCAGTTGCAGATCAACCAAGTGAAAATTCGGTGCTTCCAGTAGCTTGACATTAAAGAAATCTACCCCCATTAACTCCCAAGCATTTATTTGGTGCTTCCAGTAGCTTGACATTAAAGAAATCCCCATCCAAACGTGAGAACGATGGAACCCTCTAAAAGTCAACGTCTCTCTCTTTTTCTCTGAAGCAACAATTTCAAAAAGAAAAACCCCACTTCCTCTCATTCTCCGCCCCCTTAATCATCAAAAAAATGAACAAAAAAATCATAAACCTCTAAAAATCCGGAAAACAAAAGCAAAGAAAAAACTCCCCATGCACGCAACCTCAGAGCAACCACCACCAAAAAAACTCCACATGTCATCACCACAGGAGCTCCAAGAACAGAGACGGCCACCAATCCAACTGACTCCAAGCGATCAAAAGATCCATACTTTCCACCCATAAACACGAACCAATCGCCCAAAGGACCGATACCCACGATCCCGAAACGACAAAGGCGGCGCGATTCTCCCACGGGGGGCTCACCGGAAGACGTCCCAGCACGTTTCCATGCCCTCCACCGGCGGTGGGAAGCCATCCTTGGCGAAGACGCTCCGGTAGGTAGGGCCCACCGACGGCCTCCCGCCGGCGCCCTCCGCTCCCTCCTCGACCTCCACGAGGTACTTCATGCTCGCCATTGCTCGCCACCGATCGCCAGGAATCACCTTCGGGGATCGGGAGGACGTCGACAGCGAGATGTAGAGAGCGAGAGGAGGAGAATTCTAGAGAGAGGGGAGGAGTTTTAAGAGAGAGGGAGAGGGAGATGGCAAAGTTCCAATTTGCCGACGGGTTACTTATGTAGTAGCGGAGCGGGGAAGAGCTCTCGGGCCTTTTTGCACTTTTAACCCCCCAATAAAAATGGGTCGTTTTTTTGTATATTTTTTTGAAGGGGTGGTGTGAGCCTAAAAAAATCCTCAACTTTAACACGTGAACGTGAGGTCCTCGTTAATCGTCAATATGGAGTCGGGTATAAGTCCATATTAGTTGTAACATATATACAAATATAGATATATCATTTATTGTTCAAAATATATATTTATTTATAAAAATCCCTATAAACTAAATAGAGGAAAGGAAAGTTGCTTCGAGTAAAAGTCAAGTTGGCTTACACAAGGCAGTTTCTCTTTATTTTTTATTTTTTTTGAAAATAAAATCATATATATCCCTCTTATATGTCATTCAAATTTCGTCAGAAATGAAGACTCGTACACCCTCCATTTAGACAGGTTGATTACAGCAAATTTCAGACCGTTAAAAATTGCATGTTCTAGATGGAGGGCATAAGGGTGCGTTTGGTTGGCGGGTTAAGGCGGGTTAAACTGGTAGAGGGTAACCAGTTTTTGTGTTTTGGTGTTTGGATAGAGGGTTAAACTGGGGGTGGGTTAGAAGTAGGTTTGGAGTGATATGATTGTATTGAAGTTTGAAAAAGTGAATAGTTATTGTGATGTGATTGTATTGAAGTTTGGAAAAGTGAGTAAAAGTGGAGTAGTTTATAATTTTTATATGATATGATGGTATAATATACTATTTTTTGATATGATTGATGATGTAAAATTGATTTATTTAATTTTTAAAAAAAGAATAAAGTGGGGCCCACGGGGAGAGAGGGAGATGTGGGTTAAGGGGGGTAAACTCCCCTAACTCGCGGGTAACCTGCATGCCGAATGACCTCTTAGAGTATCTGTTTTTGACGAAATTTGAATGACATATAAGAGTGATATATAGATGAATTTATATGATTTTATTTTTCAAAAAAAATAAAAAAAATAAGAGAGGGGGAACTGCCTTGTAATAGCCAACTTGACTGTTACTCAAAATTAAATACATTGTATGAATACTCTTGTAAACTTTATCTGAATACTCCTCGACTAAATATATTATATGAATACGCCTCAACTAAATATATTATATGAATACTCCTGTAAACTTTGTATTTGTACAAAAAGTTCTACAAACTTCTGTATTCAAAAAATTGCCCAATATCCATATTTGTTTGAATACTAATTGAGGACGAATTTCAATGAACATATTACTTGAAAAAATATTGTTATTTAGGACAAAATAGATATTAATGGGCTCACACCGAATACAAGTGTGACACGTACCCTTAAATGCACTTTCATTCCCTATAAGATTAGATTATGCAATATAATAATGGGCATCATGCCCTTTTATTATTTGGTAAATAAAGCAACGTGCACACTGTGTTAGAAGTTCGTAGGTAACCACATTGAATGATTGGAAAATGGATTGTGTTGATAAATATTCTACATGCCCTCCATGACAACTATGATCACCACAGTGCTCACTTTAATTTTTTTTCCAATAATCGTGTACTTTTTGATTTAGTTAATCGAATTTATTAATTGCTCTACACATTTAATTATTATAATTTGGTATATACGACAAATTTACTAACAGGAGCAAATCATATGCTGTGGTGTGTATGCTTCGAAAAAGATACCAATATAGGTGTTGCCATTTTTTCTATCCACTTATATATGTGAATATGAATGTGGCTACAGATATTGATGACTATGAAAATTATGCTACTATATCTTTAAAAAACATACATACGTATAATGGATATTGATTGCATATATTAGAAATATTATATAGATTAGCTTATATATACATGTATTGGATGAAATACATATGATATAAATATATTAAATGTAATGTACTTATATGTTAATAATTATAAAAATATGGTGAGAGAAGATATAAACTTATGTTATATATGGATAAAAATAAATCTACAACTATATTTATATGATATGGATACAGATACTTTCAAATATCAACGTAATATCTATATGTGTATCCATCTTAAAATGGATATTGATACGGTTGTCAAAACCCATATAAAATGGATATGGCGACGAATCAGATATGGATATATCTATATCCATTTACATCCGAACTTCTTCTAACATGACATGAGATAATAGTAATAAGGGTAAATTACAAAGAAGTTCCATTATGCATCAAAATCCTAATTATAGCTAGGCATTAATTTTCAAATGTAACAAAGAGAGATCTACTTTTATTTTTTATCTTAAACACATGCTTTTATAAACTACCTTTTTTATGTCAAAGATAAACCTTAAAGTTGAATCTTCACCGTCATCTTTGTTACATTTGAAAAATGATTAGATTCGTAAGATAGGAACATAGCCATATTTGGGACTATTTTTAATGTACCTAATAATACAATAAGAATAATATAATTATTAGAATTTTTGAATTTAGGTTATGTATAGGGGGAAATGGGATTGCTCCCTGGAAGTAGACAACATGCTGCTCCTAACTCATTTTTTCAAAATTTTTTATTTTTTTGAAAAATAAAATATGTATTTTCATCACTATATCCCCATATTATGCTATTCAAATTTCATCAGAAATAGAGATCCCTATGAACTCCATCTAGAATAGATAATTTAACAGTCTTAGAATTGTTGTAATCGACCTGTTCTGGATGGAGGGCATAGGAGTCTCTATTCTGATGAAATCTGAATGACATATAAGAGCGAGATATAATGATGAAAATGCATATTTTTTTCCAAAAAAATAAAAAAGGGTGAATGGGGTGGGAGAAGCCCGTTGACTTCTCCAAGGGAGCGGTCCCATTTTTCTCATATATATAGATGGTCAATCGACATTTCGGGTTCTCACATTTCAGAGGTATAAGACCATTTCATTGTGGCGAGAATAAAATCGAAAGAAATATTTCTTCTCGTATAACTCAAAACGATTGAAAATGACAACATTGAATAGTCGGACGATGTTGACGGTGAATATGAAAGTGAAGATTAACTACTTGAAAACATACCAAACCGTTATCATGATTAATTTTCCTCGATAACAGTTCAAATCAAGCTCAAAGCATCACGCCAAATGTCAAAACAATTGTATTGTGGAACCCAATCAATAATTTATTTTTATTTTTTAAGGTCCTACTCTCCTTCAATGGTCCAACCTAATCTTGTCATTACTCGATGTGTCTTTATCTAATTGATAGGGACCTTAATTTGACCTCTCTTCCAAGGTAACTGTGATATAAAAGCTTGAGTGCTCATGGTTATCATTCAATTCATTCATTGTAACAATACTAAGTTAATAATATCATGTCGAATATTATAATTTAAGGTTTTTTACCATTGTGCTCCTTTGAGATTCTACAGTTATGTCTTTTCTCTTTTTTTTTCAATAACACTTATATCGCTATTTTCCTACAGAATTCACATGTGTTAGGAAGGGTGAATTATGACTTTTGTAAAAATACAAGGGAACAAGTGTTATTACTGCAAAAAAAAGTATGGGCATAACTGTAATTGCAAAATCTAAACGGGAACAAGTGTAAAAAGACCATGAGTTTTAAGGTACAAAATAATTCTTGATATAAAACGTGCAAAATTAAAAATTTCAAAAGCATTATACGGCAGATAGATAGGGACTAGCCTGAAAAAAATATAGAAGTTTGGGGGCTTGCGGAGAAATAAAATTGGAATAATTACGTGGACCGGGGGAAGTCAAGTCATGCCTAATTTCCTTGGCCAATTCCTCAATTGGAGGCATCCAATGAGACGAATCAAACATTAATATATGGACTTCCTAATCCGCGTTTCAATGGTCAATATATGACGGCAATTTATTGGGAATTACCTTATAAACGCAAAAAAAACTGCAAATTGATACATATGTAAATATAAAATCAATAGAGGCTTTCCTAGGGAAAAGTTCACCATCAATTCCTAGGTTCATTAAAAGGCTTCTTAAATTATTAGAATATGTGAACCCGATGAATCTGCAATTTGATTCCTTTTAAGATATCCTAAATTGTCACAACATTTCAAGCATTTCATTTTTTTTCTCATTGTAAAATACACAATTGGTATTCATTGCCCCCTATAAAACTACAGACCCATGGAAAAAAATATACCAAAAATATGAACTATTTAAATTACTTGGTATGAAACCGTAAACAACGTAAATAAAGGGGGAAAAGGGCAAGAAGGATGGAGTTACGTAACCCTTACTTTTTTTTTTGCATCAACAAATATAGAGTGGTCGTACCTTCGACCAAAACCTAATCGAAGGTCAGAAGAGAAGTACTGGAGGTGTAGCGGAAGGTTCGCCGGAATATGAAGAGGAGGGAGAAGTAGCGAAAACATGAATTCATTATATTTAACACAACACTGAGTATCTTAAGAATATCAGCAGAAACTAAAGCATATTTGAGTTGTTCCAATAAGTAGTCTATTTAAAGAACATAAGTTTCATCATGACGGATCAATTGAAAAAATGGAATCATAACGTTCCACGACCTTCTCAGTTAAATAATAAAACATTTCATAACTAATATGCAGAAGCTTCTTGACAAATTACGCATGGCATCATTTCAGATGTTTGTTAGATATCATATGTACTGATAGGACACTAATGATCAGTAACATGATCTTATATTTTTACATTCAACAATAAGAAATGTAATAGTAGAAATTTCAATTGGAAGTCTTAACTTTTTAAGAATCTTATATATAGCAGTCTCATATGTAGTTGTAGAGGTATGTAGATATTTATTCATTTTTAGAAAAAGGCATATACATGACAGTAATACATGGTGAAATCACAATAATTCAAAATAGATTGAATATATACATTAATACATTAATATTGACCACTTAGATATATGCAATAACTACGGAGATGTACATACAAACATACAAAGATAAATAATGTGTACATGTAGTAATACTAATCACTTAAATATATAAAGCAATATTGTCGATATTTCATTTAGTTGGATTTCCATGATAGAAAATTAGTGGATCACAAATAGCATATTACTAATTGGGATTTTTACCCGGCAGACCCTGGAATCTTTTGAAATTACCGCTACGACCTTTGAAACATTGTAATTCCTCCCTCGACCATGTAAACTTGCTCCGTTTTACCTCACAGACCCTGCCGTTAATTTTAACTTTATTTGAGTCAACTGCTTGAGTTAGTCTTGAGTTAATCTAACCAATGGACATCCAACGGTGGATATTCCACCCCCATGTTCCCTCTCTCCTCATTCTCTCTCCCCCCTCTCTCTGGTTGCCATCTCCTCGCAAGATTCGAGCGTTCGGGACCTCCTCGACGGCTGCTCGTCCTCCTCGTTGGCGTAGCTCCCTCCAGCGGACTACCAAAGCGTGTGCATGCTCGACAAGAGCGTGTACTTAGATCTACAGCACGAACTACAACACAGTGGGCATAGCAGGGCACTGGAGTAGACATTGGGATGCGACCTGAGCGAGCGGAGAGGAGGCCTGGGCAGGGAGGCGACTTGAGCGGGCGGAGAGGAGGGCACTGTCGGAGCGACCTGAGCGGGCGGAGAGGAGGCCTGGGCAGGGAGGCGACCTGAGCGGGCGGAGAGGAGGGCACTGTCAAAGCGACCTGAGCGGGTGGAGAGGAGGCCTGGGCAGGGAGGCGGAGGGGAGAAGGGGAGGAGGCTTGGGCGGGGCGGAGGCCTGGGCGGAGGGGAGGATGCCTGGGCAGGGAGGCGGAGGGGAGAAGGGGAGGAGGCTTGGGCGGGGCGGAGGCCTGGGCGGAGGGGAGGATGCCTGGGTAGGGAGGCGGAGGGGAGAAGGGGAGGAGGCTTGGGCGGGGCGGAGGGGAGGATGCCTGGGCAGGGAGGCGGAAGGGAGGAGGGCGGAGGGCGAGGGCCGGAGGGTGGATGACGGGGAGGAGAAGGGGGCCGAGGAGGGGGGAGGAGGCCTGGGCAGGTCGGCGGGGGGCGGGGTGGGGGTGGGGGAGCAGCATTGCCGGAGAGGGGGGTAGAGCGACCACGGGGGGATTCCATGAAGGAGTGGCACTCCATGTAAATTTAATAAACAAAATGGGTATAATATAAATGAATATAACAGAATCTGGTTACTTTTAACGGGTCAATTAACGGCCCTTAACCGCAGGGTCTGCACGGTAAGGGTTAGCAATTTTACGAGGTCGGGGGAGGAATTACGATGTTTCAAAGGTTGTAGCGGTAATTGCAAAAGATTCCAGGATCTGCCGGGTAAAAATCCCTTACTAATTATCGTGTAAGCTTGCATATCAGCCAAATCATTTACCCCATTTATTACCAAATCTAGCAAGATTATTTATATTTTATATCAGCAAATATGCAGTTTTAAAAAATTATATACATCAAAATATATTTTATGCTACATAATATGCATGTCAAACAAACAATACTAAAAGGAGTTAAGAAATATGATGTCCCCTTCATACATAGTGACATTAAGACCCTATTCAGTAGGTTACCCCCCAACCCATTCCCTCTCTCTCTAATGTGGGTCCTACATTTCTCTTTTTTAAAAAATTAAATAAATCAAATCCATATCATCAATTCCATCAAAAAAATAATATATTATATCATCATATCATATAAAAGTTATAAACTACTCCACTTCTATTCACTTTTCCAAACCTCAACACAATCACATCACAATAACTACTCACTTTTCAAACTTCAATACAACCATATCACAACAAACTCACTTCTAACCCACCCCCAGTTTAACCCTCTATCCAAACACCAAAACACAAAAACGGGTTACCATCTACAAGTTTAAACCGCCCTAACCCGCGTACCAAATGCACCCTAAAAGTCTAAGAGAACATCATCTCAGAATAGTACAACAGTGGGTAATGGTGGCTTATATTCAAACTAATGAAATAATAGATCTCAAACATATAAATAAAATAAGACCAAAAGCCTTTGTTGCTCAGATAATTGTAAAGATTCAAGAACATCAAGACCAAATCATTCAGAATTAGATGATATCATTGTTGATTCAGAGATATACTACAAAATGCAAAACTCTGGAAATATCTAGGCAAAATTAGTCAAAAATTGAAATATACAAAGTAGAGACATTCTATATTTGATGAAACAATACCTTGAGGAGTATGTGTATTGGCATTTTGTATAGACAATAACCCTCAGACAATCGAAAAAACACAATTCTTATATGCAATTTCAAATTTTGCGTTCAACATAGAGCAGGAAAACATTGAAGTAAAACCAGGAAGATCAAACTATAGAACATGCTGGGAAAAATAGAGCATGTATTCCTTTAATTATGTACCATAGTTGAACCATAAGATGGGTTAATATTAGCATCTGTTAAGAAGTACATATGACATGATCTTCATGTAAACAAAAAATTTTCATTAAGTTTGTTGAGAGGCACTCTACTCACAAACCCTAGGGGTAGATTAGTCATGTTGTATATCACTCTACCCATAAACCCTAGGGGTAGATTTGTCATCTCATATTCTAATTGCATTGTAATCCTAGGCCTCTCTACCTATATAAAGAGCCCTAGGGATTCCCTTTCTCGATAAGAAAAAGAGAATCGCCTTCAACTATGTTAGAAAATGAAACTATCACTATATTTGAAAAATATATAAAAGTAGAAGAGGATTGGTTTTTTATTGCATTCTTTTTGCGGTCTCTTAAACATTAAAAGGCCACAAGATAATTTCTATTAGCAAATTCAAATGGCCACGTTATTTAAATATTGAATGGTTGCAAGATGGATTTTATGAAGAAATTTAAATTGTCACGCCATTTCAACATTAAGAATAGACAATGTATTATGTTCAATAAATTATATCGTCATTAGATCTATAATTTTTTACAATAAATATAAGATTAACATCTTGGAATTACTCTCTATTCTTTAATATCTGATGTCTAGTGAAAATCTTAACATTATTTCCCTTTACAAATTTCAAGTTGTCATACCATTTGACCATAAATGACAAATAATGTTATGTATTACATGTAACAAATGATATAATTATTGTATCTATAAAATATACAAAATTAAAAGAGGCTCGGATTTTATTTTTCATAAGTTATTGTTCCAAGAGAAGTAAAAGGATGCGGGGTAGTTTGTAAGGAGAAATCTAAACTACCGTGCTCTTTCAAAGTTGTGTGTTCGATATAACATTTGGCCAATGGAAAACAATGCATAATCTAAAACTGATTAAAAAAGACTACACTACTTGTTGTCTAAATATAAATAATGTTTAAATAAAAAATATACATGTAATGGTTTTATTACATTTTTTGAATTGTATAAGAAGAAGTCGCCACCTTCCCCAACATCGTGCCACAGAGATAGTAGCTACTTCTATATTCATAGGTATTGCTCTAGAGTATTTTCTCGATTTCAAGGGCCATATGTAACTTTTATCATCTTTAATAAACTAGTATGTACGAAGGAAAGCTCAGAGATTCATTAGATGTAATGATTTTCTCCTGCATAAACAAAAAGCTAAATCCCTATAAAAAGTTAATTACTAAAATGTGTAACAGAAGCACTACAACAGTTATATATGAAACATGGATATATATAGAGAGAGAGAAGAAAATATTAATTTTTATATTTCAAAATATTCTGTTTTCTCTTAATACACATAAAATTGCAACAATGTTTAACACTATCCTTTAAAATGTGTATATAATAAAAAACTGAAACAAAGCTGAAACACTATTTGATATGTGAAAATATAATTTATCATAATTTTAACATACGAATAAAAATCCATTAAAGAAAAGGGTTAGTAAAACAATACCTACTAATATAAACTATCATGTGATGAATTTCATCTCCATACCTTTAGAACATATAATCCAATTAAAACCAGTACATGTACAAATAGAGTTTTAATCACCACGGTAATAATTTGTCAAATTCACTTACTTAAAAATTTTATATATACAAATAGACTTTGAATCGACATGATAAGAATCGTCAAATTCAATATATTCCCATCTATTTAAAATCAAGACCAATGAAGTCACTCATAAACATAAGACATATCGTAAATCGCCAATCACATGCACACCATATCCAACATACTACTTTCGAAAACTTGACAAAAAATGTTACATACATTAGTTGTAACATGAGCAAAAAGAATAAGATAAAACGAAGTACGTGAAGTATTATCAAACATTATTTCTAACACGAGCAAGAAGAAGAACATAATCTATGATAAAATCCATAAGAATATGTACAAAAAATCATCGTATTCCATTCATCCACCGCTGATGGGAGGGGTGTTCGCTTCAAACCAATTCAATCCCATCCCTCTTCTTTGATATTCCGTCAATATATAATGGGGCAGAGTTGATATTCAATAGTAAAGCAGAATATCTCCTCACAACTATCGAGATATATAAGCCGTCACACCAAAGACAATAAGAAATAAATTCTGAAGTTTCGAGATCCACCTTCCGCTTTCTACTTTCCCCTCCGATGTCCCTCAAGGCTTCAATGCCAGCCAGCCTGAGCAAGCTTCTCATCCCCTCGTCAGTCGTCATCACCATAGTGAGTGAACACGCCTGGGTCGATCAACTAATAGAGAAAGATAACACCCATTCCATATAAAAAAATGCAATCACTTAAAATAATATCATCTCCCAATAAATCAATAAGAAGTTGCATGGACACTCATCATTCTTCAAATACAATAAGCTAAAAAAACTATCATACTGAGCAACAGAAACATACACTATAATATGGTTAAAGAGAGAAACAACAACAACTAACATCTATGTCAAGCATATGATCCTTAAAGAGAAAGGGAAATAAATCACCAAGATTAGAAGGAACATATAAAACCATGAGATTGAGGACTATATACAAAAATGGATAGTAGTATTATCAAGAAAACTATATTTAGCATTTCTCGATGGAGGAGATGGGAGCTGCACATACATATGGAAATAACGCACAAAAATGAAGTCACAACATCCACAACGTCAGAACAAAGCTTAATAGGGTAAGAATAAACAACCCTCTGTAAACCAACATCTATATCAAAAGGGATTTTATCACTTGTGCCCCTCCGAGATGTTGCAATATCAGTTATGCCCCTATCTTTTTCGTAATATCAGTTGTGCCCCTCAAAACTTGCTCCGTCATCAGTTGTGCCCTTCCGTCAGGTTGACCGTCAATGAATTGACTTAACCATGGTTTTTTCAAACCTTGGTGCATTTAAGAGGGGTATTATTGTCCAGGGACCTCTTCTTCCTCCTCCAACCTCCTCCTCCTCCCTCTCCGGCCTGAGCTCCGCCCCGAGCTCCCCTCCCCTCCCCGACGCCGCCCCGAGCTCCCCTCCCCTCCCCGGCGACACCCCGCAGCCCCTACCCTCCCCGGCGCCGCACCTCCTCCCCCCCGCACCTCCTTCCAGCCCGCCGCCCCCTCCCCTCCCCGGCGCTTCCACCTCCAGCAGGGGCCCCTCCACGCGACTCCAACCGGCCGCCTGGGCGACCCCGCCCTTCTGCGCCGACCACCCGCGCCCCCGAGCGCCTGCTCTGCCTCCACAGACCTCAGGCCGACCGCGGGCCCGTGCCCACTTCTCCAGACCACCGCCTCACCGCTGCCTCTCGCCACACGAACGGAGGCGCGCGGCGGCAACCTCCAGGTCGCGGCGGTTCCATCCGAGCCCCCTCCGCTCCAGATCCTAGCGCGCCTCCCCTCTCACGTCGGCGCCACCCGCGGCCTCCTCCGCTTCTACAGCATCGTCTTCCAGGCGCCTCCCCCGCGCGCGGCGTCGACACCCCTCCGCCGCGCCTCCCCTCGACCACGCGATGCCACCGACAGGCCGCGCCACCTCGGCCCCCGCATGCCCGTGCTCCAGATCTGCCACCTGCGGCCGCGCGTCCCCTACACCGGTTGGTCCTGCAATCGTAAGAATCGGTGCCGGGGAGGGGAGGGGGCGGCGGGCTGGAAGGAGGTGCGGGGGGGAGGAGGTGCGGCGCCGGGGAGGGTAGGGGCTGCGGGGAGCTCGGGGCGGAGAGGGAGGAGGAGGAGGTCGGAGGAGGAGGAAGAAGATGGGAAGAGGAGGAAGAAGAAGAGGTTGGGGAAGAGGAGGGTGAAATGACCATATAACCTTTTAAAAAAATAATTCCGCTTATGTCCTCAAAGTTAACGTCCGTTTGCACTGTAGATGGACGGTCACTAACCCGAGGGGCACAAGTGATAAAATAGCAAGTTTTGAGGGGCACAACTGATATTACGAAAAAGATAGGGGCATAACTGATATTGCAACATCTCGGAGGGGCACAAGTGATAAAATCTCATATCAAAACATGTAAAGCTTTTTGGAAAAAAAGAAAATAGAACAAATCGACAAAAATACAATGAATATCAATCAGACAAACCATACTGTATTCGTCGCAAGACGCGTAGATGATTGTCTGAAAGAGAAGGAAGTATATCAGCCAAGATCACAATGAAGAAGATATGGAAGTTTATGAACATAATGTTCAGATGCGATGCTTCGTTCTTAATCCGAAGGTTTCATATGTGATTCTAGTGCAGGTGTTGCAACTCGATCGATCGGAGGTTGATATTGTTCGTGATACTTGTTAGATTTGATCTCGGGGTGCTTCCGATCAACAGAAGTTCAATGGTGGTGCACATGATGATCGTGATCCACATGTATTTAGGATGTTGATCAGATGTGTATAGCATATAGGTGATGGCTTCTCGATATGCTTCATTCATGGACGTTTGGACAAAAAACAAACAACCTTGTAGAGCAACATGCATACATACATACATACATATATATATATATATCAGAGCGTAGAAAGTTTTAAGAAAAATAGAAAACAGTACAGATCGTAAAAAAATATTATGAATATCATTCGAATAAACCACACCAGATTTGCTGCAAGAAGGGAGATGATCAACGAAGAGAGAATGAAGCATATCAACCGAGATCGCAATGGAGAAGGAAAAGTCATAATTGGAGAAGCACATATAAACGAACAAAACCCCCTACTTAGGGTTTATCGAAGGGGAAAGATGGAAAGACATATGGAATCCTTTCGTCCACTTCATCGACAAATACTGGGACAATGACAAGTGTTGAGATGGGGAACTCACCCATCGATGCTTATCGTTGAGAATGTGGGAGAGATAGAGGCAACCACATGTCCGATAGATATGAGTAGAGAGGGGATATGGGATGGAACTTGAGACCGGAGAGGAGGCCAAAGGGTCTATCCACGTGTCAACTAATCTAGAAAAGCCCAACTTTAACTTACTTATATATAGACACTTACCTTTGATCTTTTTTTCCAGTTGCACTTACCCTGGTGATGGTATACGTACAAAATTCACAATCTTGCTCTTCATGTAGTTAATAATAGAGGGGCACGCATGTAATACTAATCTGAATATTGTTAAAAAAATTGTAAGGACAAAAATTGTAAAAAAATTTTGTAAGGGCACAAGTGTTATTGCAAAAATAATTTAGGATCAGAAATGTTACTGAACAAACTCATGAGGATACAAACATAAAAATTCCTCTATTTATTTGATGCATTTACTTTATAATGCGGGAAATAACATAATTCCAAGATTTCTCAATTGATTGACATTATAAGATATGATAAATTACAAAAAAAGGGAGTCTCAACTATGTTTTAATTCCAATTACATGTTAATTTTTTAAATTCAACAAACAGGGATCCACTCCTATTTTGTCTTCAATATAAGATTTCGAAAGGTTTCACAATCTTTTTATATCGACAATAAATCCTAAAGTTAAAGGTTTAGTACGTTACATTTCAAAAAGAAGGCTCTTGATGGGGAAATGGATCATAGGTTGCCCAGTCCCTCCATGTCTGATGAATAACTGTCCCCTGGACCAGGTGCTTCAGATCTCATGATAGAATTGGGAATGGTTAAATTATGTTTGTTATGCTAATGACATGGTCTTTGGCAGAGAAGTGAGCTTCAATTCTGAACTTCATATGAAGCAGACTTGATAGGTGCTCTTTCGTGTGTTGTGACCTCTTGTCTTGCAGGCTACTGTTGAAACATATAAAATATTAAGCATGAACTCTCTAATATGAGACTTGAATATATATATACATATATATATATATAATTTCAAGTAGAAACTATTTATATTAAAGCCTTAGTCTATCATAATGCTAATAGTATTGCGAGTTGAGGCTGCATGGATCAATTGAGGAGCCCTTGAAAGAAAACGAAGGGGGAGAGGAGAGGTGATTGCACCAGGATGAGGGCTACTGTCAGTGCTCCCTTCTCTCTATATAGGCCCATGCATGTGTCGGTACACCCAAAACCCTAACTATCCATCCATCTTTCTCACTAACCGCCTCAAGGTAGTGTGGGATTGCCAAGTTAAGGATGACCACTCGGTCATCCGTATGTAACCAACATCTCTCACTTGACTGATGTGGTCATACTACATTTCCAATATTCGCGGGGTGTTTATGTTATAGAGATATTAATTCTTAAGACTTCAATGTACTTGAATGTCTTCTTGTTGACTCATATTCTTGGGTCCCATTAAACCAAGATGTTTACTGTATGTACTTGCGGGAATTCATTTTGTAAAGGAATCAATTAATATATCACTCGTGGGAATATACACTATCTTAATTTATTGTCTAATTTCTATATCTTGAATATAGTCATAATAGATTTCAATGTGTTTTCATTTCAAACTATTTATCCTCTATTAATCAAGCTTATTGTGGCTTTGTCCCAATATATTTTCATTGGTTCATCAACCAATTCAAGGCCTAAGTTATCAAGAAAATGTCCAAACCAAACAACATGGGTTGCAGCCATATTGTATGCAATATATTATACTTCTTGTTAGGGCTGGCTATTGAGTCACGGCTCGATGAGCCAGTCTCGGGCTCGGCTCGATAAGGGTTCGTGAGCCCTGCTCATTAGGCTATTGAGTCGAGCCCGAGCCAGAATTTTGGGCTCGATAGCTTAACGAGTTGAGCTTGAGCCAAGCCTCGTTCGGCTCGATAACTCAATAAGGGGCTTGATAAGGAATATATATATTATTTATATATTTATATATAATACAAACAAAATAAAATTATCCCTTTGCAATTTTCCATCCACTAACTTTGACCCTCCCACGAGTCACGAGTCATGACCCAATTCTCAAATCTCATTCCCGCCCACACTTTGCCCCATGCCCACGTATTAGGAAATTAGTAATTTTTTATAAGCAAAAATAATGTTACAATATTATAATTAAGATTTTATACACAAATTGGATAGTGGCCTACTGTAAGGAACACAATCTTTGATAGAGCAGGTCTTGAGATCGAATCCACACAAAACACTTCTCCACCAAAAAGCACTCATTTTCCTAACGAGGCTCGGACTTGGGCTCGAGCCCAGGACTGGCTCGATTAGGGGTTCGACTCGAGCCTATCGAGCCCGAGCCGGCTCGATAAGGGCTCGAGCTCATCGAGCCCGAGCTCAAGCCAGCTCGGTTGGGCTCGATCGAGCTCGAGCCTGAGGCCAGCTGGGCTTATCGAGCTCGAGCCAGGGGCTGGCTCAGCTCGTTGGGCTTGATAGCCAGCACTACTTCTTGTATATATCTAGATACACAACTTGTTTCTTTCTTCCCCAAGAAACAATCACCATCAAACATGAAAAGGTAACATGATGTAGATTTCCTATCATTAAGGTCACCTCCGAATCTGCATCAGAATATACCATATATCAAGTGATTCAGCTTGATAAACTAGCTTTAATTGTATTGTACCTTCAGATATCGGAGAATCCTCTTGATGGCTTCACAATGTATCTACGCAGGATTACTTTGATATCTACTTACTAGGCTTATAGGATAAACCAGATCGTGTCATGTACATAACATGCATATATTAAGTTGTCCATTACTTATGCATATGGAACATCAAGGAGTTTTTGTCCCTTATCTGAACATTGACTTTTACTAAGTCTTTTCCCATCACAAGCAACGTAGGGCTAGAATACAACTCTACATTCCAAACTTCTTCAATATTATATTCCAATCAAGGACCTAATATCGATTTCGGTCACCATTTGGGTGACCGATGAAATGGAATTTTGATGGAATTTCGGTTAAGTTTCGACAAAATTTCGATCATTTCGGTCATTTTTTGTACTAAGGCACCCATATTTCGGTCATTTCGACCATTTCGATCGAATTTCAATTTCGACTGAATATCGATATTCGACAGAAATTCGAGGCCATGTTTCCAATACGTTTTTTTGATCTAGATTCAATGTATTGAGCTTTGTCTATTAGTAATTTGAATTCCAAGAACATATGACACCTCTCCATGACCTTCTTATCAAATTCGATACTTAGTCTATAATTTATATCATTTAACTTCTCTAGGTCATTTCCATCGAGAAATATGTCATCTATAGGTAATGACAAAATCATGAATTTGCACTCATCGTGCTTGACACATAAACAATTATCCAATTTATTAGTCACATAATCCAATTGAATAATTGTATCATGAAAGTGAGATACCACTGTCACAAAGGATTGTTCAATCCATACATACATCGCCCGTCCATTACCCCTCAGCCCCGACCCTTGACCCCCCTGCGCCCCTGCCCTCGATCCTCGACCCTCATGCGCCCCCTGGCCACCATGCTCAAGCCCCGCCCCACCCCCGACCCCCTACGCTCCTTCCACCCCCTACCCCGTCCACCCCGACCCCCTGCCCCCTGCACCCTTGAACCATCTGCGCCTGCTTCTCCCTGTGCCCCGACCCCCCGACCCAGCCTGCACCTCCGTCGGCCCCGCCCCCTCCGCCCCAACCCCCTGCACCCCGCCCCCTCCGCCCCAACCCCCTGCCCCCTGCTCCCCATAACCACCTGCACCTGCTGCCCCCTGTGCCCTGACCCCTTGCGCCCCATCCCACAGCCCTCCCGCCCCCACCCTCCCTCCATGAACAATTTCGTTGTCACCACATAGCCTGACGACAACGATGTCTCATTGACGATGTCTCCTTCTCCTCTTGAGATGACTACCAGTGGCTTGATGTGTCCCTTTTGGAATTTTCATTGTTGCCCAGATGGTAGAGAAGGAAGTAAAGGTTTTACACGCTTAATCTACTATATCAAATGGGTGCATCTCTCCAGTGATGAGCGTGCTTCTGTTTTGCGAGACGCCATCAAGAATGATCTTTATCTATATCTTGCTTTAGAAGATACCTTGAGGACCCTTGATCAGTGGATGTGCAGGAGGTGCATGAAGATTCAAGTGGTGATTCGGGCTTGTCACCATGATGACGGTCTTGTTCGGGTTACAGATGACACTGGAGCGACTCAAGGACACATCATTGGCATCTTGAAACCTCATCTACCTATCGTACTTGCTGTCACTGACAGGTTAGTTGTCGATGCTTTATTGCTTGATCGTATTTTCAAAGCTCCTATCACCACAGTCAAGAGTATCTCTCCCAGTTGCCGTCTTGCTTTCTCCTAAGTTTTGAAGACAGCTTTACACCAAGTTGTCGCAGGATAGGGACGCATATCTACTTGGGTGAGATTGTTACTTCTTCCTCGTCGCACACTACATGTTTCCAGGCCTATGAATAGGCGGGATAGAATATCTAGCAACAGAAAGTCTTTGCAACAACAACTTATTCTGAGCTCACTGATTACATGGGACAGTGCACATGGTTTCACCAAACTAGTGGATGATATTTTGAAAGGTGGTACACCAGGGACATCTGGCCTTAATCAGAACGATTCCTTGGAAGAGAATCAACACTCCAACATTAAGTAATGCCTTCGTAAAGTGTCAGGTGGACACTTTTCTACAGCCTTAAGGGTTTTATGGTCTTCAGGAGTGGCTCCTTATAATGAAGATACCATGAAAGTTTTAGAGGCTAAACATCCGTATAAACCGCTTCTTTCCTTGCCAGGTATCTTGGTTTCAAAGACTCCTCTTACAGCTGATACAGATGTTATCTTACATTCTATCAAATCCTTTCCTAAAGGGACATCATGTGGCAGAGATGGTTTGAGAGCTCAACACCTTTTAGACGCCCTTTGTGGGGAGGGGTTTTCCATTGCCACTGATCTCTTACGAGCGATTGCCATGGTGTTTAATTTATGGCTATGCAAGAGATGTCCTTTGAGTTTGGTTGAGTTTGTAGCCTCTGCACCTCTTACTCCACTACTCAAACCTGACAATGGCATATGCCATATTGTAGTGGGCACTATCTGGAGACGTCTAGTATCCAAAGTTTCTATGAAAGAGGTAGGCAAAGAGATGTCTAAGTATCTCAATCATTTTCAATTTGGAGTTGGTGTATCTGGAGGAGCAGAAGCCATTTTACACAACACCAATTGGCTTTTGAGCAAGCTTCATGGTAATGGATCTATATCTATGCTTAATGTAGATTTTTCTAATGCTTTCAACATGATAGATAGATCTTCGATGCTCTGTGAAGTTCAAAGGCGATGTCCATCTATTTCTTCATGGGTAGAGTTTCTGTATGCTCAGGCTGCCAGACTATATATTGGAGACAATCATATTTGGTTGACCACCGGAGTGCAGCAAGGTGATCCCCTCAGTCCACTTCTATTTTCTCTTGCATTGCACCCACTTATTCATGAGATCAAAGACAATTCTAAATTCCTTCTCAATGCTTGGTATCTTGATGATGTGACTATCATCGGGGACACATTAGAGGTGGCCAAGGTGCTTGACATCATACAACGTAGAGGCCCTGAGTTGGGACTTGTTCTGAATATCAAGAAAATTGAGCTTTTTTGGCCTTCATGTGATGGATAGAAGGTCCGCAAAGGACTATTTCCTACTGATATTGGAAGGCCCGTGCTAGGAGTGAAACTGCTTGGAGGTGCAGTGAGCATGGACAAAGGATTTGTTGAAGACTTGGCTACGAGGAGAGCCACCAAAACTGTTGAATTAATGAAATTACTCCCCCGGTTGGATGACTCACAGAGTGAACTTCTTTTACTACGATCTTGTATGGGTTCAGCCAGGCTCATGTTTGGCTTAAGGGCATGTCAACTCACATGCATGGAGCAAGCTGCTGCTTTTTTAACAGAGGGCTATGTGAAGCTATTGAGGACATTGTGGTTTCTGGAGGTCCTTTCTTTGGTGACCTTCAATGACGGGTGGCATCCCTACCAATCAAGCTCAGTGGCTTAGGACTACACTCCGCTATTAAGACTTCTTCATATGCTTTTGTGGCCTCTAGAGCTCAATCTTGGGTGCTTCAAGATCACATTTTACGAGATAGTGGGGTATGTGATACTGATTTTATTTTTTTAGATGCCTTGGAGAGTCTACGTGTCAAACTCCCATCTTTAGATCTTACATGTTTTGTTAACAAGGATACCGTCCCCCCTAAAGCCCAGAATGCTTTGGTGAGTTCCCTTTTTAGCAAAATTGTCAAAGAAATTGAGATTGAATTTGACATGACGGTTAGACAAAAGGAAAATTTTCGATGCTTGCAATCTGACCATGCTCAAGATTTTCTTCTTGCTATTCATATTGATGGTCTTTAATGCATATGTCACCTATTGAGTATCGTACTATTCTCATATATCGCCTTATGATTCCTCTATTTCCAGCAAATGAGGCATGTCCAGTATACCACGAATCTTGCCTAGACTCATTTAGGGAGCATGCCATTCATTGTTGTGAACTTCCATATTTTAAATATAGACATGATCTTGTCAGAGATGTCCTCTATGATGTTCTCAAGAAGGCTAGGGTTGCGTCAAAGAAAGAAGCACCTGTGAATTTTTTGTCTGATCCACATGCGGGGAGATCCACACTCAGACCAGCGGATGTTTTAATTTTTGGTTGCGCTGGAGGAAAATATGCATGTGTTGATTTAATTGGAGTGACTCCATTAGTTGGTCTGATAAAAAGTGATTTTACTGCGGGATACGCTGCACAGAAAGCTGCCTCAGCCAAAGTTGCTAAACATGAGAAGGCATGTACTAACAATCAACATGTCTTCATCCCTTTCAGGTTTGATACCTTTGGGTTCTTGGCGTCTGAAGCTGTAGATCTCCTTAAGAGGGTCCAGAAAATTATGCATAGTAATGTTATGGTTCCCAGGTCTATGGATGTTGTGTTCCGAAGAATTGGATTTGCCATCAAAAAGGGATTGGCGGCGCAACTTGTTGCCTGACTCCCCGCAGTTTCTTTGTAATATATTATGATGGAATTTATAGAGATTTTAAAAACTATATTTTCATTTCCATCTATCTAAAAATCATCAGGTTGTCGCATGTATATATCTTCCCTTAATTCTCCAACGTGGAAATGCAGTTTAACATCCATTAGAAATAATTCCAAATTCATACATGTGACCATGGCCAAAATCATCCTTATCGATGCAAATTTGGATACAAAAGAATGTGTTCTGTGGAAATAAATTATGTCCGTTTGCATATAACCCTTGGTGACTAATCTTGCTTTGTATTTAGCTATTGTAACATCATCTCGGTACTTCTTCTTGAAGACCCATTACATCCTATGGACTACCTGGCTTCGGTAGGTCATATAGTTCTCAAACATCAATTTCTCTATCGAGTGAAATTCATCCCTTCATAATGGTCGTTTATGATTTTGACTCTGTTGAAACCATCGCTTCCTCAAAAGACACTGGATCAGTACAATTCATAATGTCCTCATCAACAGCAAAATACAAAACCTCGCAAGAGTGCAAATGTTAGCCGATCGTCCAAGGAGGTTGTGTTCTAGGTCTCTTGTTGCTAGTTATACCAGTGTGTAATCTAGATCACCCACAACCTCTAAATGTATATCATTATTCAGGTTCATCTTCCACAATCGGAAGAAATTCCCTTCCAATTTGATTCTACTTCTGAGTCGATATCATTAACAAACAATCAACTAGAGGTTCGGAATCCTCTAAATATGGTTGATTCCTTCTTTATTCTTGAAAAAAGTAGCATTACAACTCCCAATTAGACCCCATTCTTTATGAAAGAACATACCCTTTGGATTTATTTGAATAGACAATAAATATGCACTTCATTATCTTAAAATCAAGCTTGTCTCTATATTTATATGGAATCAAGACACGTGCTTCACATCCCATCTACGGATATGATCTAATTGAGGCTTTCTTCCGTTCCATATTTCATAAGGTGTAGTCTCATCAGATTTAGTGGGAATTTTATTTTGTATATAATCTGCAATCAATAGTGCTTCATCCTGTAAATTCTTTGGGTGTCCATAATACGAGAGCATACATCTAACCGCATTCTTCAAGTTCGATTTTTTCTTTTCATCACTCCATTATTGTGCAACACATATGGTACCGTTGTATATCTAACAATGCCTACTTGAATGTAGAAATCATTGACCTCTCTCGATTAAATTTACTACCTTTATCTGTCCTTAATACTTTGATTGATTTACCCAATTTGATTTCAACCTCAGACTTATATCTCTTAAAGCATTCAAAAGCTCTAGCCTTTCCTTCCAAGAGATATACAAATGAGAATCTCGAATAATCATCGATAAAGGTTATGAAATATTCCTTATTTCTATATATTTTGGCACTTAAAAAATCACAAATATATGAATGAAACATTTCTAATAGTTCTCTTTGTTGGAAATGCGAGCCCACGGCGAGCCATTATGCAATAAATGTTATTGCACATATCATTCCCTGATCTGAAATGAAGAATGAATAATTTGTATAATAGGTCCCTTAGTACAATTAGGGTTATGTACCATGGCCATCTTAATAATCATACAGCTGTTGAATCATAGAAGCTGGTGCTTGGATGAATATCTAAAGAGTTAGATTGAGGACTCATCAAGCACCGTCAAATGATTGTTAAGAGATGATCTCCAGCCTGAGTAGGAGATGGCAATCCTTATCTCTGAAGGCTGATATCTGACCGACCTCTTGATGCAGGTCCTCTGCATAGGAATAGAGATTCGGAGGTGTCAGATTAGTTAGGTCAAAGAGTTGACTTAACGAGATCGAGATAACCAAAGTCCTATATCATATGCTGTCATGATATAGGCACGCATCCTCTGACCGGAGACAGATGTGTTGCTATATGTCTAAGTATGAACATTTGGCAGACCAATAGGTTGATGACCTAATCAAGGTCTATACACCGGCGCGCTGGTGTGCATATAAGGGCATATGAGTAATACGATCTCTCAAAGGGATCATACAGGTTCAGTTACTGAACCGGAAGACATGAGCTCACTCATGAGATATTGGGAAGAATCAAATTCCATGCGCATGGTCGTCTCGCTTTGGAAGCTTGACTGAATTTGTAGGTTTGATATATACTTTTAGTATATGATCAAGACCTAGGTATGATGTACACTTTTGGAAAGTGTATGATCGATACCAACTCCCAATGATCGAATGAGAAACTTACTGATAAAACCATGAAGTAGACAGTATAAAGTTGATCCGATACTTCGGGTTTAGTCTAAGTCTTCCAGTATGCAGGATGTACAGGTATTGGGAATACCTGAGGGTGATTTGATCATAAACGATTGTATAACCATGACGCTTCCATTCCTAGGGAGTGATGAAACGGGTATGGATTTTAGTGACTCCTCTCAGTAGAGAAGTGATTTGATCTTGGTCCAAGTGTTGGACATTGATCTGAATGTGATTCAGATACAATGAGAAGATTAGATTTACGGCCTTGATTTAATCAAGCATCTATGGGAGGCCCGCGATCTGGATTTGAGATATGATCTCAATATCCATGTCACTATACGTGGAACAATACAATCGCCCTGTCCTTATCTCCAAGTATCTGCGGAGAGATTGCATTATTCTTGAAGGGTTCAAGAATAATTCCATACGATCTAAGCAATGAAGAAATAATGATTAAATGTGATTTAATCATCTTGAATGTGTGAAGAAATTATCCAATTTAATTAAATGTGATTTAATTAATGTGGATAAGAATAATGTGGATAGAAATATCCAATTATTCATAATATATTATAAATGTGATTTATAATGTATTAGAGAGAGCTAATTATAATTTATATGTGTTGATTAATTATTATGTGTATTGGATACACATTGTGTAATTAATTAACAATATGAATTATGTGTTGTTTTGGGTTGTGAATATGATTCACAATTTTTTCCATGGCAAGAATGCAATATTCTCAAAGATAATTGTGAATTATTTTTTGGAGAATAAAACCCAATAAATTTGTTGCAAATAAATAAGAGAGGGATTACATGGAGATTACAATCTCCATGCAATCCATGGTGGACGGCACACCACTCCTAATTGGAGTGGGTGTGCGCCCACATGGAAGGCACATGGAGATGAAATCTCCATGTGTCTTCTCTCCTTATTTGTTGGGTTAATTTAGGAGCAAATTATATTTGATTTTATCAAATATATTTTGACCTAAATTTGTTGCTTTTGACAACAACAATCTCAGCCATTGGATGAACATAAATCAATCTCATCCATTGATTTTATGTGTCCCATGGATTGAGATCCATGGATCCCAAAACCCTATAAATAGAGAGGCATTCTTGGCTCTCTCTTTACACATAATATTGGAGCTCTCTCTCTCTCTTTCTTCTCTACACGCGTTAGCCCTCTCTCCCTCTAATTGGTGGCCGTCCACCATACCCTAGAGGAGAGAACCGTCGTCGCCTTCGCCACCGCGCCGCCGCTTCGACGTTCTTCGGTTCTCCGTCTTCTTGGAGAGTTCCTCTCACGAAGGAGACGTTTGATCTCGTGCGACGAGATCAGGAGCAACCATGCTTGGATCATCTTCTTGGATTGCGAGGACAACGCGGTTCATCCCCGCGCTCACAAGCGGTCTCGCCGACGATCGGACTTGAGACAGGAGGTCTCTTTCTTTAGAGACTTGATCAACCACGCTTCAAGAGGTATTGCATTATACTTGTTGTGGTTATAGATGAAATGATCTGAGAATGGTTCTCGGATCATGTGGTTTCATCGAATAAATTTTTTTAAATTCCGCTGCACCGAACAACTAGTACGACTAGTCGTTCTTCGTCGTATCCGATACGACGATCACGCTTCCGTGATGCGCTTGAGGATAATTCCATATCCTTCAAGTGGTATCAGAGCCAGGTTGACGGTTTCGAATATGATTCGAAAAACCGAGGACGACTTGGGTTCGTTAAGGTCGCGAAAGTTTTTATCGCATTTGATTTCGCAGATCTGTTTAGTAAATAAATTCGGCACTGTTTAAATTTTTTAAACACGAATTTAGTACTTGGATTTTGTTCCCCATTAAATAAGTAAACCATAGGATCTGAGTTTACGTAAATCGGATTTCGTATGCTCTAGATATGGTTGTTTTAATGAACATGTATACACTGTTGCGGGAACTGTAGATCTGAACGTAATTAAAATGTTAATTACTGTTTAGACTTGCCTCGAAATGCGTGTACCATCACTTGGGTTCTGTCCTAAATCAAATTAGCAATCTATGAAAATTGATTTTGTCTAATTTGGATTTAATATGATTGAGATATGCTAATTTTAGTAAGAAGGGGTCACTGCTGAAATTACAGTCCTAATCAAAAACCAAGTGATTGTCAATTAGTGAAATTAATTGTTAATTTCGTGAAATAATCATGAAAAATATTTGTGAAATATTTGAAGATGATTATTTACATAATTGACTTGGCCTCATCCAATTAATTGATTAGATTTGATCTAAACCTTAATTGGAACCTTAATTGGAAACACATTCATCAAACTTAATGTTTGATTGGTGATTGTTATTTAATCATTTAGTGAAATTAAATTGTTTAATTTCCTAGAATAATTGTGCATAAATATTTGTGAAATATTTGATGATAATTATTCCCTTAAATGACATTGCCTTAACCAATAATTGATTAAGATGTGATCTAAATCATAATTGGAAACCACAATCTTTCAAACTTGATGCTTGAATAGGATTTGGGAATTTGTCTAGCAAATTTCCTTATAATCAAAAATGTTTTGATTATTACTATATGGTACAATTTCGGTTGAAGAACCGATGATCATCTCAAGTACAAATTAATCAATTTGGCATTATCCTTTCCCGAGGCGGATATGGTGCCTAGTCGGAGAGCATTGGGGTTGCGGGTTGCAACGTATGTGGTCCGTCCCACTCTCGTCGGTACTGGCCATGACAGCGGGTAGGGCCGGGATAATGTCCGAGGGATTAGGATGTATTTTTCTAATTATTAAAATTCGAATTAATACGTATTTTGAGATATTACCATATATGTATTCAAGTAAAATAATCAAGTTTGATTGATTGAATTGGATTGATAATTAATTTAATATGATTAAATTGATTATGTCCAATTGAAATACTCTAATATGATTAGAGCTAATAATTCCCTTGGAAGAATTAATTATGTGAATGTGATTCACAATAATTAATTAAAATTTGAATATGATATGGAGGATCACATAAGTGACATCCATGGTCTCCCGTCAAGGCGGAGGGTTCCGTCGCCAGGGATTGCATGTGGGAGACGCCTGTCCGAAGTGACAGCTCCTGTATGCAAGCGCATCTGGATCGGGCTCGTCGCTTCTCGAAAGAGTAAGGACGTATGCGTAGTGACCCCAGTATCGGGTCCTCATATTATTGGGGCGATATTGGATTGCGCATAGCGAGTTGTATTCCTGTTGACGGTTGGTTCAATTAATGACGGGTCAACATCACCTTAGGGGTGGTGGGCCCGGGTGTTAAAGACCGAATTGGGAGATGCAAGTTGGACTTGCAAGGCGGAATGTGTTCCCGCTTCTTTTTATCCGAGTTGTAGGTTCTCATATTATTGGGATGCAACAAAGATAAGGAAGGAGATCCCAGATCTTGCTTGAGATATAATGGTAAGTATATCTCTTACATTGAAAGTGATTAAGGGAATGAACTTTCAATGTTGACATGGCAAGACAACTTTGATATAAAAATTCCTAAATCAAAGTAAAATATGTATATATAAATACATACATTTATGCAAATTTCTTATTTCAGATAATCCTTCATTAAAACCCACTCAATGATATACTCAATAGTAACCAGTAAAATATCTTGGATTGGACTCATGATCCAGATATTATACTTGCAATTGAACACATAATGTATGTGGTTGCAATGTGCAAATTTCCTCATAATATTGAGAAATGACAATTAAATAGATAATAGGACTACAACCCTAGGGTTTGTATGTCTCTATAGTCTTGGTATCATCAAATGTACTTTGGAAGTGACATGTTGATGATGATCATAATTGTCATATAATCCTTATAAAATCAATGAAGATTTTCTGGCATACATATGTGCTCTTGACATTTAATCATGAGTGACATGGTTTTCTACATCATGTAGAATGGTAGCTCTATAAAGAGATGATGTATTCAAATTGTTTGAGTACCTACCTGAACCTATGTTTTATGAGTTTAGATGGATGTAGATGATGAATGTCATTATTCTACTATCTATACTCTGGTCATTCATGAAGCTTCATAATATTCATATTATATGAATTTAATGAAGCATGGATAAATGTTGAAATACTCTTATTTTGAATTCTTTTTGAATTTATTGTAAGAGATCCTTAGTCTTAAGCAATGGTTGCTTATAGATAAAGGGAGCGCAATGGAAGCATGGGTTGGACCCAAGAAAGAAGGAAAGTCAAAAAGTTGACTGGACTTCTGTGACTTCCATGTGACATCCAAAGAGTTGGATGAATGCCAATACTGCAATAAGTTGATGTGTTGATAGTATGACTATCAAGTCTGTCTAGAATCCTTAGAAAAGGACTCGGATGGAGCGTCAGAATAATCTACATAAATCATTGATATTGACTTACTTATTGAATAAGATAAAGTCAAATAATTGTATCTCAATCTTCTGATGACATTCGCAATGGGTTGCATATGTTTTAGAAGACTGGAAAATTTGGTCTTAAAGGTTTATAGTTGTCCACATGAATATTGATGCAATTGTTGCAACAATCTCTGTTGGATTAATAGACTTGTTAATTTCAGTGGGAGAGCCCTTAGTCGTAGAGAATGTCTCTATGACCTAGATATTAGAATACACTCATTGTTTGTTTCTAAATGTTGGAAATAAACATGAATTCTGAGGTAGAACTATCATAAAGAATTATGATGGAGATATTTCAGATAGTAATCTAAAATCTGGTGGACTCCATTAAATTAGAAAAATTAATGAATGGTTCATTAATATTTCTAAATACTGAAATTAAAACCTTTATAAGATCAATAGGAGGATGAAGAGCATTTGACAATGATCTAGCATCGAGCCTTGGACATTTGTCTATCGATTTGATCAATAGACTAGTAAGAGATGAAACTTTAGAATATCTAAAATTTCAAAAGTTACATACTTATGAATATTGTATTCAAAGTAAAAATGTCCAATACACCCTTCTTTGGGAATGGTGTAAGATGTCAAGGTATTCAGGATCTCATACATATTGATGTATGCAGATCATCTGTATCATAGTAAACATTGTGGATATGTGATATCTATTAATGATTATGTATGATATGAGATTTCTTCTCTTCACTTAGAAACCTTTGAAAAGTTCAAAGATTTCACAAGTTTGGTTTAGAACCAAAGTTTGAAGGGAGATAAAATGAATTTGATCTAGTCTAGGTAGCAAGTACCTACTAGATAAATTCGAAGAATACCTTATGGAGATATGAATATCATTTCTATCTCAATCCTCCTAACACATCTTAACTCAAAAGAGTTGTAGGTAGATACAATTGGATCATGTGTGACATGATCTTATCAATGTTGAATTTTAGCATAATTATCCCTTAGTTTCCAGGTATATATGTGTAGTAGAGACTACAATGTATATCCTTAATAAGGTTCCATGTATGTTGGAATCTAGCACTTGAGAGTGCTGCTTCATTAGGAAAATAAAGGATGGTATTGGATACCTACTTTATGACCTTGAGATTCTTAAAATATCTCATCTCCGAGAATATGATTCTTAGAGGTTGAGACTCTTGAGAATCAAGATGAAAATGAAGTGTAGGAACTCATTTATAATGAGACTCCTGAAATTGGAAACTAAAAGGACAATTAAAGATGAACACTAATACCTCTTCAAATGAGTTTGAGGATGGATTCCATGTGTTAGAGAAATCTGACAATGATCGAACTTCATGTGATGAAGTTTCTGAAGATCATAGCATGGATAGATGGATAGCAATAAAAGTCTAATGTAGACTTCATATACAAGTGTTGTATATGGACCCTCGAGGATCCACCTATATGGGTAAGACCTGTAAAGGTGTAAATGGATCTTCAAGAGACAGGGAACCTGATGAAAAGGTAGAGATCTTCAAAGCACGGTTCGTAGCCATAAGCTACACACTGGAAGAGAAGACATTGCTTGCAATGAGACTTGCTCTTCGGTGACCATGCTTAAAACCGTCAGAATATTGCTAACCTTAGCTACACAACTTGACTATTGCATCTTCAAGATGTAAGTCAATATTGCATTCCTCTACGAATACCTCTTTGAGGATATTCACATGAAGTAGCCCCAGGGCTTCATGGTTAAGGAAAGCAAGGTGTGCAAGCTAAGGAATCCATCTATGGACTTAGATAAGCTTCTTAAAGTTGGATCATAAGATTTGATGAAATTATAAATGTTATGATTTCAGATAGAATCTTGATGAACCATATGAAGCTTAGTGGGAGTGCTTTTGTGTTCATCATGCTAAATGTAGATGATATCCTAATCATTTGAAAATGATATAAGGATAATAATCAGTGTTTTATAATCTGGTTGTTCCATAACTTGAAATATGATTTCAAAGATGCCTCTCAGATCTTAGTTCTGAAGTAGTTCAGAAGCAAAGAGAAGAGGATAATGGGACTGTCACATCTATAGTACATCTTGGACATATTCCATTTTATGGAAAATTCCAGTAATGGCTTCCATCCCTTAAGATATGGTACTGACCTATCTAAAGGGATAGCACCTCAAAGAGTTGAGGAAGTGAATGCTAGAACTACTTGCCTTTGGGCATCAGTTCTGAGAAGTCGGGTGTATGCTAGATGTGTACAAAAGCCAGATGGCTGCCATGCAATGGGAGTAGTAAACTGTTACTAATCCTACTATGGAAATAAAACACTTGGTTGCAGTAACAACAAAATCTTCATAGATGACAAGATTTTTGAGATAGTGATCTCAGAGTCTTATCTTCAAAAACTTAAGACTTTATAGATAGAGATCTAAAAGGTCTTAACTGTGGATACCTTAAGAGATAGTGATCTCCAGGAATAAGGATATTCTGATAAGGATTATGGAAATACTGGTTATGATAATGGTTAAGCTGTAGTGTCAAAGACACTGTAACTAACTGGATTGAGTATTGGTTGCATAAGATGCAACATTCGCATTGGATGCGAGCACTGTTACTAGGGATATGCAAGTGCCGTAAAAGGACTTGGCGTAGTCTCGCGGGAACAGAGTGACTGGTCAGCTTACCTAGCTATTTTCTAAATAGCCTATGATTGTCACATGAGTGTGAGTTTAAATGATTAGCCCATTAATGGCTCTTTGGGCTAGTGGGAGATTGTTGGAAATGCGAGCCCACGGCGAGCCATTATGCAATAAATGTTATTGCACATATCATTCCCTGATCTGAAATGAAGAATGAATAATTTGTATAATAGGTCCCTTAGTACAATTAGGGTTATGTACCATGGCCATCTTAATAATCATACAGCTGTTGAATCATAGAAGCTGGTGCTTGGATGAATATCTAAAGAGTTAGATTGAGGACTCATCAAGCACCGTCAAATGATTGTTAAGAGATGATCTCCAGCCTGAGTAGGAGATGGCAATCCTTATCTCTGAAGGCTGATATCTGACCGACCTCTTGATGCAGGTCCTCTGCATAGGAATAGAGATTCGGAGGTGTCAGATTAGTTAGGTCAAAGAGTTGACTTAACGAGATCGAGATAACCAAAGTCCTATATCATATGCTGTCATGATATAGGCACGCATCCTCTGACCGGAGACAGATGTGTTGCTATATGTCTAAGTATGAACATTTGGCAGACCAATAGGTTGATGACCTAATCAAGGTCTATACACCGGCACGCTGGTGTGCATATAAGGGCATATGAGTAATACGATCTCTCAAAGGGATCATACAGGTTCAGTTACTGAACCGGAAGACATGAGCTCACTCATGAGATATTGGGAAGAATCAAATTCCATGCGCATGGTCGTCTCGCTTTGGAAGCTTGACTGAATTTGTAGGTTTGATATATACTTTTAGTATATGATCAAGACCTAGGTATGATGTACACTTTTGGAAAGTGTATGATCGATACCAACTCCCAATGATCGAATGAGAAACTTACTGATAAAACCATGAAGTAGACAGTATAAAGTTGATCCGATACTTCGGGTTTAGTCTAAGTCTTCCAGTATGCAGGATGTACAGGTATTGGGAATACCTGAGGGTGATTTGATCATAAACGATTGTATAACCATGACGCTTCCATTCCTAGGGAGTGATGAAACGGGTATGGATTTTAGTGACTCCTCTCAGTAGAGAAGTGATTTGATCTTGGTCCAAGTGTTGGACATTGATCTGAATGTGATTCAGATACAATGAGAAGATTAGATTTACGGCCTTGATTTAATCAAGCATCTATGGGAGGCCCGCGATCTGGATTTGAGATATGATCTCAATATCCATGTCACTATACGTGGAACAATACAATCGCCCTGTCCTTATCTCCAAGTATCTGCGGAGAGATTGCATTATTCTTGAAGGGTTCAAGAATAATTCCATACGATCTAAGCAATGAAGAAATAATGATTAAATGTGATTTAATCATCTTGAATGTGTGAAGAAATTATCCAATTTAATTAAATGTGATTTAATTAATGTGGATAAGAATAATGTGGATAGAAATATCCAATTATTCATAATATATTATAAATGTGATTTATAATGTATTAGAGAGAGCTAATTATAATTTATATGTGTTGATTAATTATTATGTGTATTGGATACACATTGTGTAATTAATTAACAATATGAATTATGTGTTGTTTTGGGTTGTGAATATGATTCACAATTTTTTCCATGGCAAGAATGCAATATTCTCAAAGATAATTGTGAATTATTTTTTGGAGAATAAAACCCAATAAATTTGTTGCAAATAAATAAGAGAGGGATTACATGGAGATTACAATCTCCATGCAATCCATGGTGGACGGCACACCACTCCTAATTGGAGTGGGTGTGCGCCCACATGGAAGGCACATGGAGATGAAATCTCCATGTGTCTTCTCTCCTTATTTGTTGGGTTAATTTAGGAGCAAATTATATTTGATTTTATCAAATATATTTTGACCTAAATTTGTTGCTTTTGACAACAACAATCTCAGCCATTGGATGAACATAAATCAATCTCATCCATTGATTTTATGTGTCCCATGGATTGAGATCCATGGATCCCAAAACCCTATAAATAGAGAGGCATTCTTGGCTCTCTCTTTACACATAATATTGGAGCTCTCTCTCTCTCTTTCTTCTCTACACACGTCAGCCCTCTCTCCCTCTAATTGGTGGCCGTCCACCATACCCTAGAGGAGAGAACCGTCGTCGCCTTCGCCACCGCGCCGCCGCTTCGACGTTCTTCGGTTCTCCGTCTTCTTGGAGAGTTCCTCTCACGAAGGAGACGTTTGATCTCGTGCGACGAGATCAGGAGCAACCATGCTTGGATCATCTTCTTGGATTGCGAGGACAACGCGGTTCATCCCCGCGCTCACAAGCGGTCTCGCCGACGATCGGACTTGAGACAGGAGGTCTCTTTCTTTAGAGACTTGATCAACCACGCTTCAAGAGGTATTGCATTATACTTGTTGTGGTTATAGATGAAATGATCTGAGAATGGTTCTCGGATCATGTGGTTTCATCGAATAAATCTTTTTAAATTCCGCTGCACCGAACAACTAGTACGACTAGTCGTTCTTCGTCGTATCCGATACGACGATCACGCTTCCGTGATGCGCTTGAGGATAATTCCATATCCTTCACTCTTGATATTTGACTTAGGGAAAAAGGTTTCTGGGTTAGCGTTTTGGTCAAGCAATGTTCATAGAGCAATATTCGCGCTCATGTTATGCTAGGCAATATATCCATTTTTGTTATTTGATTCATCTTATTATTTTGTACATATTCTAGTCTTACGTGTCATAAATCAAAATCATACACCAAATATAAAAGAATAATTCAAATCACTCTTTATTGATTCATTCAAAACAGAAATGTGGAACAAATCATGTTCATGCACAAATTTGCTAACGACAAAAACATTTCTATCTCTACTATAAAGACACGATTATGATAAAATCTAACTTTCGGATTTTTCTTTAGAAGGTTACCATTAAAATCAGATTTCTTCGAATCCCCGGAGCATAGAATACATCTTAGAGGGTCATCAAGTAAAATGGTAAGGTATTTACATTATAAGAATAGGAAATAGTAGGAAATGTTTTAGATTTTATTTCTATATTGTAGAATAGAAAACACATTTTAAATAAGGTATTGTATCTATTTTTATGACACACATAAGGTATTTCTAAGTGCAGAGAAATGGACTGGGACTCCTGAGATTGATCCCCTTTTGATAAAGCCGTTTGGAAACAGATATGGTAAAACATTAATGTATTTGACCAATTAGTCTTATTATATCTATATTTTTTATGATCAAAATTCTTGTAGGTATTGGAGGAGATAGATGTCATCGTGAACCAGAAATAGACGCTTAGTGGTCTTCCTCCATACTATGTGGGAGAATATTGTCATTCATATTCTGCTTATGGTCATCCTTCGTATTTACAAATACAATCATCGTAGTAATCATCATGCAGATGGAGTCCCAGATGGTGATGATGATGGAGTAAGTGACCAAGCTACAAGAAGAATTCACGACTTACATGTAAGAATTCTCCTTCTAGCATGTAATAGATTAATAATTGATTAATTTCACAATGTTGTCTTATTTATTATTTACTTACAGGTTGCAAAGACCTGCATCATAATATCGTGAGGAGATTGAATCCGATGATGAGGAGGAGGAGAATGACCCAGAAGAAGAGATACACATGTACGCTAGATTTAAGGAGAAGGAAACAGAGAAGAAGAAATCAAAACAAAGTTTGATTTCACATATATTTAGATCCAAGAAGAAATGATTCGTGTGCTTATAGATGTTTAATTGTAGAACTTAGAATATTTTCACACTTGTAGGAACTTTGATGTTTGTTTCGTATAGATGATGTTTTTAAATTTGTAGAACTATTAGAGCATATATATTCATAATAACAAGTTCTAGTTCTCTTATATCATTTCATTATATTAGGTATACATGTTATATCTATATTGTTCGATTCGAAGTAAATTTTATAGGTATAATGAGACGTGGGGTAGATGGTACATTACATGTAATAATTTCAATTATAATAAACACCTACAATGGTTTCTAGGCATGTTTTATAGGTTCGACGGAGTGTCGAAACCCTGTCGGACTTGTATAATATTTTTCAAATAGCTAGTATAGGCGAGCACATATGCTCGCCAGGTGCACTAGTCATGCTCTCCTGCTCGTCCATAGGTGAGGCCTTAAATGATTCGCCCGCCTGACCTTGTATCTTGATGATCAACAAATACGATTTGGGTGAGCACATGTGCTCTCCCAGTGCCTTGGCGTGCACTGGGTGTGCACTTGGCATGCACCTGGAGTGCACTTGCGAGCCAATATGTGCATACCAGTCCCGTCTTTTTTTGTAGTGAAAGATATGACTCTCTATGTACTACTTCTGCCAAGACGATGATTTTATTCTGAAAGTTCTTTGTAGATACCTCGAACCATCACCATATGGAGTCCTAGATGGCGATGATGGTGGAGCTGGTGACTAAGCCACGGGAAGAATTCATGACTTACATTTAAGAATTCTCCTTCTAACGTGTAATAGATTAATAATTGATTGCTTTCATACAATTATATCATATATTGTTTCTTATAGGTCATAAAGGCCTACATTACAGTCTCATGAGGAGATTGAATATGATGATGAGGAGGAGGTGAAGAATGATCTAGAAGAAGAGGCACGCATGTACGCTGGGTTCACAAAGAAGGAAAAGAAGAAGAAATCAAAACAAAGCTTAATTTCAAAGATATTTTATTCCAAGAAGAAATTTTGTGGGCTTATAGATGTTTAATTGTAAAATTTAGCATGATTTCACATTTGCTGGAACTTCGGTGTTTTTTTCATATATATGATGTTTTTAAATTTGTAGAATTATTAGAACATCTATATTCAAACTAGCAAGTTATAGTTCTCTTATATCATTTCATTACGTTAGGTATACATATTATATCTATATTGTCGATTTAAAGTAAATTTTATAGGTATAACGAGACGTGGGTTAGATGTCACATTACAATTATTAATTTCAATTCTAATAAACACATGTAGTGATTTCTAGGCAGGTTTACAGGTTCGATGGGGTATCAAAACCCTGCAGGAGTTGTATATTTTTTTCCAGGTAGACAATATAAGCGAGCACATGTGCTCGCTAGGTGCACTAATCGTGCTCGCTTGCACGCCCACAGGCGAGGCCTTGGACGACCACATTGTGCTTGTCCCAAAACGAGCGAGCACTTAACGATCACATGTGCTCGCCTGTCTGACCTTTACCTCTATGCGATCAGCAAACACTGTCCGGGTGGGCACATGTGCTTGTCCGGTGCCTTGGTGTGCACTTGACATGCACCTGGTGAGCCAATATGTGCACACCAATCCTGCCTTTTCTTGTAGTAAAAGAGATGACTATATATGTAGAACTTCTGTGAAGACGATGATTTTATTCTGAATGTTCTTCATATATGCTTGACCACAGTGGCAGACCCAGTATTTTACCACAGGTGGGACGCCAGGGATGCAAATCAGATACAGATACATGTATAACTATTGCCATATATTACTATCTACTCTTAAATGAAAATATCAATGTAGTTACAGGTATTGAAGGATATCAATACTATTTTATCATATCTTTAAAAAAATGAAGGAGGTCATGGTGTAACAAGGGAAGATCACAAGGGTTGTGAGGTAACTGGACTTAATTGTGGGGGGGGATCTTAATGTAAAAATCCCTTTCCTTTCATGTTTAGAGTTTGTATGTCACGTCCCAAACCTCAAAATATGGGAAAATTACGGAAGCATCCCAAAACAATGATTTTTTTTTCGAATCCAGGAGCGAGACAAAAACTCAATAATCTATAAATAACTTTCAGAGTATCATACGTAATGGAAGAATAAAAGAAAATAATCGATGAATAAAAGACACATCAAGTCTGAACTACATGATAAAATTAAATAAGTCTATCGATAACATCCGTACATTAACGTAAAGAACATGAATAAAGCAATGACTCCTCAATCCAGCCAATAGCCCAACAATTTACTTTCCGCTACGCTGTGAGGGTGAAATTCAATATTAGTCAAACGAATTTGACTAAGTATGCACCATTAAAATATGGAACATGCCATAATTATTTGTATACCTTGAATATAAAAATGTTAGAACAATGACAATGCAATAAAAAATATATGTCAAGGAAAAATAATGAAGTATATCAAGGATATTCAATTTTTCATAACTAAGAGATAACAATACAATAGACTTTTCTTTATTGGTCACATTTTTTCTGATCATTAATGTCAATTTCAATATCAATGAAAAAAAAACTATACCATCTGCCGACACTGGGCAGCTCGAGCTTGGATAAGAGCCACCTCGTTCCCATAATCAAAAATTTAAATCATAAAAATATTCCAATACGATGTCTCCTATCCAAACCCAAATACAATGGACATCAATACTGAGTCAATCGTCGTAGCGGAAATTGTTTGAGAGTAGTGTAGAATTACCCGTCTACGACAGTCAATTGGCGGAATTAACCGTCCGCGCGGCACCCAGCCAGGTCAAAGCCTCTAATGGGTCAACAATGAACAATGTGTACTCCCTCACAATGATGGTGTCAAAAACAATAATTCATTTTTAATAAAAATATTTGGACCAAGAAATTGCAAATTAGCCTATATATAAGATGATGTACCTATCTCTGTAATATTTAACAACTAACCCACAGATAGGCATTATGGCTAAATATTAACTTAGCACCTAATTACTTAGAGTTGTAACACAGAGATATAATCAAAGCAGTTTAACGAGACATTATATAAAAAAACACCATTGCAACAGCTAATAAAATAGAAAGTGTAATTAACAACGGTATGTAACATAAATTAATGTGCATACCTTAAGCTTGATCAACAAAACTAATGTCAAAAACAACCAATCCAATCACGTTAGCACATCAGACCCTATTACAAGAAATACATTTAATTAAAACAATTATGATCTAAAAATACTGCTAACCCAACCACCCATGTAGGAGATTTTATGATTTATTTTAGTTCTATGGACCATGTTAAAGAAAATGTTAGCTACCACAAATATGTAACTCATAATATGGAGGAATCAAAGTCTTGGATAATTTTTGTGTGAGAATTCACAAACATCTTGGGAATCTTTATATTTTACTAAAATATTATTGTTTTAGTTAAATCCAAGTCAACCCATGGTTATGCCCACATTGAAAAGCGTATATGGACCACACAAAGGACAAGTTTTTTGAAGGCACAAGGGAGAAAGAGAGGGTATGATCATACGCCCCATGTTCAAAGTTGAGGTCCAAAAGACCACAAAATCAATATCTTGACATGACAACTCATACCCCTTCAAAACAACCCCTAAATATAACAGGTATTACATTGTAAATGAAGTAAAATGATTTGTCTACCGTATAACTCCTAAAATTTATCCAAGTATATCATAACCCTTATATTTTTTTTGGTTGCACGGCGAACTATATATTCTGACTTTATTTGATATGTGTAATCATGTGGGTTGTACCATTGTGACGTGCTGATTTAGGGGATTGCACAAGTCGTAATGTATTTTACGATGGTTTTTATGTAATTACAAAAATCATTAGAGCTGTTATGTGAATTTTCTTACCTATTACATGACGGATTCATATGTCTTTTGTAATTACATATGATCCCATCCCTATAATCTTTTGTAATATTATCCAATTACATGCTTAGAATAAATGTAAATACATGTAACGTTAATAATTTAATGCTAAAACGTTGACAATTCGATATGAAGATATATTCAAAATTTCGAATGTGAGAGTACCTACACAAGGGGTTGCGATGTGCAAACGACAATAGAAGCCGGAGGGTTATGCATTGAGAGGAAGGAGGAGCCTAGTGATGACGATCGTGTCATTTTTTTACCTCTTTCTCTCTTTGTTATTTTGTGGTACTTTAGCTCCATGGGATGGTTCTTTGGAAACAGGTCGTCTGCTGTAGCGGGCACTGCAGCAGATTCTGCAGCACATGTTTGAGCCACTCGATCGTGATCGAGTGATTCACACGATTTCACAATTTTTGTGGGTCCGTACCATGCAAAATCGTGCGAAATGCTCGATCAAGATAGAGCGATTCAAGCGGTTACTGCAGAGACAACACTGCACTGCAACAGACGATCAAACTATTGTTTTGTGTTCAATTCTGATTCGATTATAGAATCACATATTATAAAAAAATAGATATTCTAATAAAAATAAACTGCATTTGTATTAGAATTAAGAATGAAAATGGATACAGATATATCCGAATATCCTTTAGCGTATTAGAAAAAATACCTGATACGGATATTCGTATCCGAATATTCGAATACGAATCGAATATGGATATGGATTTTGAAAATTTTCCGGATACATGTACGGATATGGTAATGGCTTGAACAGCCAGATCCGGATCCAGATATCCGAGTACAATATTTAATATCATATATATTAGTCAATACGATGGCTACAGCTCCATGTTATTATATTAATATTATACATTATAAAATGCAATATATTAACGATATTAATAAACTTCCGTTTGATTGGGGATGTGCATGAACAAAAGTTACGAAACCATATCCCTTTTTTGCTTCCAGTCAAGAACGCAAGTCACCTTGATGCTCTCTTTTGCCATGATGCAACTTATATGACTTTGATAAAAATTCAATTCATATCCTATGTAGTCTTTATTCGATATGTATTTGAATTTCATATTTATTGGATCCATATCTGGATTTCACTCTTTATTCAATTCATATTTGGATTAGCTCATTATTCGATCCATATTCGGGTCCGTTCTTTATTCGATCAATATTCAGGTTCGAAAAATATCTGATTCGGATTCGTATCTATATTTTTAAGGATATGATTTTCTTAATGCATATTCGAATCATATCCATATCCGTATTCGTATTTGACAGAGTTGAAGCGAATATGAATATGGAAATAGGCACATCTGATCCGTATCCGATCTGTTTTCATCCCTAATTAAAATCACACGACATAATTGGCATGTATTGTCGTGATAATTGCATTGCTGCCCCCCAAGAAAACAACATCTATGACCCAATGTGGAGATAAGGAATGTGATAGGATACAATTCCACAAATAAATACTATTTATTTCCAGTTTTCATGCGGTCGAAAATGGGTATACATCGGAAACGTAAAGTTTATGGGCTTGTTTGGTTGCAGGGTTGGGCAGGGTTGGCCCAACCCTGGTTACTATTCACAATGGTACTTTCTCCTCATAGATTACTATTCACCCATCCCAACCTAGCCCAACCCAACCCAGTCCAACCCAGCAACCAAACATGCCCTATGGATTACCATAATGTGGGGTCGAGTTTAATGCTGCCATCACATTTATGTGGGGAAAAATAATTTTCTACTCAACCACTCATCAATGCACATCTACATCCATCTTGGTGTATGCATGGACTTTCCATGTACGTGGAGATGGATACGTACGGTGTATCTATATATATCAATGTGGTGTCTAATCGGAAGAGGGTGGATTGATGGAGAAAGCATATGTAGATGGTTGTTGCGTATTTAATTAATGAGACCAACCACTCGAAATAAAGGAGAGTTGAGATGGCAGTTGATATTGGAAGAAGAGGTGTGCACGTACATGATCAGTCTATTTATTTCTACATTGATATAGAGTATAGGCCCTTTGATAGTAAATTTAGCTTTTACTGTTCGTGTAGATTTAGCTTCTACTTAAATTTAGCTTTTGATGTCCCAGCTGAGACATCCACGTTGTAAATCTTGTTTTATACAAATAGCCAAAAAAAAACTTTTTTTACTGTGTCATTAGAGTTTCCCAACGCAAAACAGTCGGAAACAGATTCCTGAACAGTATTCTCAATTTAGAAATTTGCTTCAAGACTATCGAATCTTTTCAAGATGATTTTATCTACTTAACGTGCATTACAACAAAATTGAGCTACAATGACGGTTTAAAAAAATCCGTCACTAAATTAGTCGTTGTTAAATATATAATGATGATATTATTCGTTGTGAAATGAGTTTTCGTACTCAGAATTAGCAATGAATATCATATTGTTGTTATATCATTAGCAACGGTCCACATAGAGACGCTTATCCATTGCTATTTTTCAAAATAACAGTTAATCGTCGCTATTTTTTTAGGTCAAAATTTAGCGGCGATTAAATAAAATTTTGAAAAATAACAACGAATAAGCGTCGCTATGTGGACCGTTGCTAATGATATAACGACATATGATATTCGTTGCTAATTTTGAGTACGAAAACTCATTTCGCAACGAATAATATCATCATTATATATTTAACAAGTATTAATTTAGTGACGAATTTTTTCAAAACCGTCGCTATAACTCAATTTTTTTGTAGTGGTGGGAAAAAACTTTATTGTTGTTATTATTTTTGTTGTTTAGTCGTGTCATTAGATTAAATGGAATTGTAGAAAAATGAGTAATTCAGTGATCTCGAACATTATTCGTTTTAAAGCTTTATTGACGACAAAACTTTATTGTTGTTATTATTTTTGTTGTTATTATTTTTGTTGTTTAGTCGTGTCATTAGATTATCATATTCTCAGAATTGACGACAAAAGCATGTCGTATTCGTTGTTGTTAGATTGCGAGCAAAAAAGGTTTCTCTAATCATTGAATATAATTTTTAATGAGAAGGTAACAAATAATCATCTATATATATGCTAATTAGTAATGAATATGATAATCATTATGAATTACCACGGATAATTTTACAAAAATAGTATATATATTACAAATTCTAGCATTGGAAAATATAACAATGAATCATCCAAATTTTTATTTCCTATAGCTTTATATGTGCTCCAGTGAATCAATGATATTTTTGTCCTTGCCTAATCATACACATATCTATATTTATGCTTTTGTCCCCTTGAAAATAGTCTATAGCGTCCTTTTTTAATCCATCACACATCACCATAAATTGACCTAAGGCAATGAATAATTCGAATATTTGTTCCCATATCTTTTGATGTTAAAGATACAACGACAAATATTAGTCGTTGCCCGATTGTCTTTTATTATCGTAATTAGTAGCAAATATCATTCATTGTTAAATGTTCATATAGTGATGACTTTTCTGTTGACTTATTCGTTAGAATTTATACTAACCACTGTTATATTTAACGATGATTAAAATAGAAGGTTAATGAATATGATTAGTTGCGAGGAATATATCAATAATATGATCTTCATTGTGAATTTAAAGAATGAATTAATGAATAATATTCATTGTTGTATATTTAACTATAGAATATAAGATAGCGAATGTTAAGTTATTCTTTGCTTGAGACCAATTTTATTGTAGTGGCTATAACATCCATTGTTAAATATATAATGATAATATTTTTCTTTGCAAAGTCATTTTTTTATACTTGAAATTAACGATGAATGTAATATCTATTAGACCGTTTCTATAACATTAGCAATGGTATATATAGCAACACTTATCAGTTACGATATTTCAAAACGTTAACAAAATTCAGCAACAATTAGTTAACTTATGTTTAGAAAAGGTAAAAAAATAAGCGTTAATACATGTGCCATTGCTAATGATATAATAATGTATATGGCACTCATCGTTAATTTCAAGTATATAAAAATAATTTGACAAAGAATAATATCATCATTATATATTTAACAAAGAATAATCACTACAAGAATTACAGATTCTGCGACTACAAATGTAGTAGTAAAGTAGTAGCAAACTAATCGCAACGTAGTCGTAACAAGGATTTACCACCACATGTGGTAGCAAAAATAGTAGTCACGCCAATATGGTTGCAAATTATCACGACGACAATGTAGTCGTTACAGTGGTCCCAATGTAGTCACGATTAGTCGGGCGTTAGTCGCATTATAGTCACTAGACCTTTATCTATTTGCGACGACATTGCCACTATGTTGTGGCTACATTAGCACCATGCCACAATGACCATGTTGCATTGATTGTTGAGTGTTGTGACTAAGTTATCACTATCTTGCCACTACTTTGCTACCACGTTGGTAGTAAGGGAGTGGCTATGTAGTCGTAAAACCTGCTTTCATATTTAAAAAAAATAGAAAAAACTTAGGAGTGTTACCCTACACCAAAAAAAAAAAGAATTTCTTAAGATCTTTCAACCTGTATGAAAATTGTGTACTACAATCTAAATTGGAGAAATGAAAATGCAACTTCATTCCCGAATCTTCGTATAGAGCCAAAGTTTAACATGATTTCAATATATAAACCAAGATTACAAAAGTACACATATTTTTAAAACCTAAAAGTTACTTTATATCGAGGTTCTAAGATTCTTAACAATATAATGTTTACATTAAAATTTTTCTTCTCCACCATTTAGTGAAAGCATTGTCCTTAGCATTTGCCTTGCCCTTGTCCTTTCCCCCTTTGTCCTTGTCAATTTTCTTATTTTTCTTTGGTTGTCCCACATTTCAAGATCATATTCTTGAAAAAATCGTGTAATGGTATCTGTTTTATGTCATTTTGAAATTGTTGGTGATGCAAATGGCCACATTTATTCTAAAAAAGCATTAACATCATAAGTTGTATACTAACGTTCAGTATCTCTATAAGGACAACAACATAAAGGTTGACAATCTAAAAAATGAGGTTGCTTTTATTTAGGGTGAGAAGAATAAACAAAATTAGGAAAAAACACTGAAAAATAAAAAACATCAATCACACCTCTTACAGTCTTTCCGTATCCACTCTCAAATTTCTTGGATTTATGTATACCTTTTGAGCTTCTAAGGGTGTAGATGTACAGAAACATCAACAATTAATAGTATTTGTCTATGTTTCTATGATATCATGGTACTTAATCGAAGTAAACCTACGTTACATAAAATAAAAAACAAAAGTTAAGAGCTTCAACATCACAAATAAAGACTAAATTTTCTAAAGCCCACAATTTCCTCATAAATAATAGGAACTGTATATCATTACTACTAATTATATCTTATCTTTCAAACCAAGATATCAAAGATAAGAGAAGTTAACGATTATTTATCAATATTTTTCAAAAAAAGATTATCAATCAATAGCTTTTGATTAAGTAAGCTAGTAAGCTAGTATGTGAAAGCTAGTAATGAATTTCTAGTATACTTGTCATGCTAAGTTCTGCATTTACTTATGAAATGCATATAAGCACTCTTATTCAATGTATTCAACTAATAAAAGTAAACTAGTGTGTGGATGCTAGTAAAATTTTCAAATTTATAAGTTAAATTGTAAATTATGAGTGGTTTAGTAGCTTTCGATTAAAATGTCACACAAGCTTAAGCATCGTATGTGGTCAAAAGAAAATGCACATGATGAGATAAATAACATGAGATTATACCATTTATCTAATACATAACACATGTTTCCATCATATTTAACTGTAGGGTTAAAAATATGAGACTTATATCACCCCTTAAATGAAACATCTGCTAAATATCTACTCAACATTTTCACCAAGCTCGATTCTCTTGAGCTTATATACTATATATATGCATCTGTGTTTGCTCCAAATTGCGTAAATTCTTCGACTAACTTCAATTCTCAAATGTTTTAAGGACTAAACATCAAGAATGTACTCATTAATTAATTAAGTGTGTCTAATATATACATGTCTCATATATAAGCAACACACCAAGATATACATTCCGTTTTGTTTTAAAGATATGATACCATCTATAGATGACTCATAAAATCCACCTTCAAAGTTCATGCATATATGGATTTCTCATTAGTCGTGGGTATTGCTATGCATGCTCTTGAATTCCAATTGAATTAAATACAATCTATTGGCATTCATTGATTAGTCAAGAAGATGGTTTGGTACCCATAAGATAAAATAATGAAGAATTCTAAACGATGCAGTAAATATCATTCTCGGCATTGGAGACTCACTAGAGACTATAAAGTATTTCCCTTGCAATCCAACAATCAACAAACTGTAATGAAATTATGGAACCTTTGTAGGCAGAGTGTTGACAAGTTCATGGCCGTTCCAAGAATATGATCTAGCACACGTTGGTTCTTCACACATGTGTCGTGCAGTAGATGAATCACTGGTGTGCCTACATGAAATTTTACAAGTGTATCAAGATGTAAATTTGTCAATAATTTAAGAAAAAAGATGATATAAACAAGGAATTCCGAGTATTTCCATATACAAGTATCAAACTCATTTGTGTTCATCTACCAAATAGATCTAAATAAGAAAATGAATAAACATCAAGAAAGTAATATAATTTGGTTAATGGACAAAAACATATCCAATATCAATGTATACAGTGTTTTGATTTCGACATATCATCAAATATTGTCATTTGATAGCTTAATAACTTGCGTGTAGGGTCAATGTTAGTGCTACTCATCTTGGATGAGTATGCGAGTGAAGGCATATAAATGATAATTTTCTTAGTTCTGTAATACTGTAAAGTTACGTGAAAATAATTAGTTTATAAAATGATGATTTTTACGTAATTGCTATGTATTATTCTCATATAATATGTATTTATCCATGTCCTCCCAAGTGCCATGGCATGCCATGGAGCACACTCCTCTCTTTTTCACAAGACCTTTTTAATGTTATTCAGATCCACTCACAAGTCAAACAAATTATGCCACTAATGAAATCAGGACATAATCAAACCGTTTTAACTTTTGAAATGGAAAGAATGATATGGTCTATAAGTGACATTCAGATTTTGAATCTAATCTCATTTGCAGCAGCACCATCTCTGTTTTTGGTGGCAAAAATGATGGGTCTATCGAGTATATTGTATGCGCGTTGTTCAAAATATGTTACCACTCATTTAAGTTAGCATATTAGATCTCTCCTCAAAATGTGTGGCCACTAATCCACTAAGTTAAACCATAGAGAACATGTATAATTCTTGTTGAAATAAAATAACTGCATGATATTTAGTGGATAATGACTACTTGATAACAAATATCCCTATGTAAAGTTGAATATGTTCATTACAATCGGATTTAGTGGACAACATAAGTTTGATAGATCTGATTTAACTCATGATTACATTCCAATAGACTCGGAAGGGATTGCTCGATAGATACATGGATTGATAAACATCAAACGCGAATACTTTAAGATATGAAATACTACAATTGAAAAGATTAAAACTTATAAATCAACAGGTAACATGCATATACCATGTTATTCAAATAACTTGGCTCTTTATTGATTTAATTAACTTGTCTCATCATTGATCCACAATGTAGGAATCATGAGGGAGACAATGGCATAGTGTGAGGCATACTTCCAGCGATGACGTCCACATCACACAAACATCATTCAATAAACATCACGAAAAAATCAAACTTAATCCAACACAAACATGCACAAAAATAAAAAATTAAACCAAACTAAATAACGAGAGATAAGAGAAGAGATAAACATATGCAAGACCTTCATATCTGTTCTTAGGATCACCCATGGAGTGGTAGTACAACCTCGAGATCACATAGATCCGTCTGAGAACACCGGCAACAATCTGAGTGGCGCTTCAACCCTCTAACCAACATGTGTCACGAAGAACACTGCAACAATTTCAGCAAATTATGTGTTCCCTGAGTGATCAACAACCAAATCAAACATCAAGATCGAATCTTTTGATCGACCTAACTTGAGCTAGGGCTCGATGATTGTTGAGGGGCCTCACCTGGATGCAGTTGAAGAACTTTTGCGTACATGGTCGGGTAGATCGCCTTATGCCTGCAATAGAAAGGGGAGATGGGATTTTTCGAGATGAACTCAAGTGGGAAGATGGGATTCTGAGATGAACCTTGTGAGATCTATGGATTCTGAGATAAACACGAGTGGGATTCATTTCACTTCTTGCAGGCTTGGCTGATTTGCATCTCCAATCTTGGTCCAGAAGTTGAGGAGGTTGGAGACTGCAAAGGATGACTTTGAGCACCACATAACCGTACTTCTGGAGGAGATCCATTGAGGAGGGAGGGTGCGTAGTGTGAGAAGTCAGAGTACAAGGTGGGAGGCAAGTCACGAGGAGGGAGGGCACATTGTGTTGGAGTCCATGCACGGGAAGGGGGGGAAGGATGGCAATCCCATTGAGGAAGGGGGCAGAGAGATGGCGATGGCAGCTAGGAGACGAGGAGGACGTGGTGGAGAGGGGAAGGAGGCCAGAGGAGAATAACGATGTGGACGAGAGGCGCAGGCAATGGTCGGGGAAGGGGGGTTGGGTAGGGGACGATTGGGAGAATGCGGTTCCAGGGGGTTGGGGACGAGGGGCATAGATAGGGGCACAGATTTAGGGCTTTGATTGACGGGGGACCGCTAAAATTTTCGCCAAATTTTACCACCACGTTGCGACTACAGTGTGGTGGCAACATGGTCGCAAACCTTTATCGACTACGTAATGGTGGTGGTGTAGTCGCAAAATAGTGGCTAAATCTCTTGCGACTACAGTGCCACAACATGTAGTCGCAACTATATAGTCGCAAAAACTTTATTTTCTTGTAGTGAATTTTAATGATGTGCATTATTGGTTGCTGAGGACATGAATCTCATGATAAAATGGGCATCACTTCCTAACTCAATGTTAAAGCTGATAAGAACAATTATTAATTATCGAAAAGTATTTGAGTGAGTATTAGACCTCGAATATGTTGTTTCCAGAGTTGGATATATTGTACATGGGTCAAGCTATGTGAAATATAAAATATTAGGTATTTTGTTTAGGATTTAGTATCCTATATTTTTGGTGATTTTGAGAGCTAATTCATGCACTACATAGATTCCAATTAGAGAGAGTTTTAGGACTTGATTAAGATCAAATTTGTTTGTCTTATGTGGGTTCGACACAAAAGAGAGGTGAATTGTGCAGTATACAATATTCCAATAAACACATCAAAAAAATCACAAGCCACAAGAGATAGAAGTAGAGAACTTCAAATCACAATATACATAGTGATTTTAATGTGGAAAATCACACGGGTAAAAATCATGATCCAAACATCTCATTTGTAAGATTTCCCTTTCGATCCCTCTCGGTGAAGCTTGGTTACACTAAACCACACTACTTAAAATCACAAATAGTACAACCTCATATACATATACAACTTGTATATTGGACAAAGCCCAAAAAAATATTTTATCTCCATGGAGAAAGGATCCTAAAACCTAGGTACCTGATGAATCTACATTTCATCATCTTTATTCTATCATTTTGGCCTTAAAAACCCTAGTAAATATGTGTAGATAACGCTAATTCATGCATTTTATCATCCATGCATTATTGTGTAAATATTGTATAAAATGCAGTTTTTAAAGCCAAAATTATAGAATAAAGAAAAGAAAAGAAAAGAAAAAGAATAAAATATTGTAAATATTTTATGACCCGAAACCCTGAGACTTAGGCATCTCGATGACTAGGTAGACAAGAAATAAAGTAGGGGGAGATAAGGGCCAAAATACAATAAAAATACCATTTATTTAATTCATTATTTATTCATTTTGGGACCTATTTTTGGTTCTACTTTTTATACTTCAAATAAAGAAACCTTGTACATGAAAGTTGTATATAATTAAATAAAAAAAATACAAAAGTGATTTCATACAAAAATAATGCACAGATAGAAAGTTGTGATCTGAATAAGTTTCCAGAATCCCAACTTCTCAGACCTGTATCTCTCAAATAAACTCCAAATGTATCAAACTTACCTTTAATTGTATATAATTTTTAATAAGTTATTTAATTAAGGTGGTTTCGTATTTTGCGGAGCTATAGTTTGAAAGTTGAGTTTTGGACCCCTATTGTATATTTGTACAGATTAAAATATTCATTTTATTTATTATGCATTATTTTTATAATTTTATAATTGTGTAAATATTATTTATAATACATGTGTACACTAAAATCAGAATAAAAACCTAAAAGAAATACAAAAATAAAACACTTGTATATAATACATATGTATAATACATGTACATATACCTATATAATTAATTTTTCTATTTTATTAAATGTAAAAAACACTTCAAAAAAATAAAATAAAAATATATTTAAGTGTATAAAAATACTTTATAAATATATAAAATAATAAATAGAATTCATAAAATTAAAATTACAAAATAAAAATAAAATACTAAAATATATAGATATGTATACCTATATAGGCCTAAAAAGGCAACTTATATTTTTATACCTCTAAAAAAATAAAAATCATAATATAGAAAATAATAAACATTTTTTATTCTATATTATAAAATTAATAAAATCATTTATTATTTTTAATCAATTTTCTAATTATTTTTTCCAATGATTTTTCTAGTTGGTCCACGTGGACCAACCAGATTCAACCGTTGGTTGACCTCGGTCAACTCTCTGAACGAGGTCTGCCATTGCGTCGGACCTGGTTTTTTGTTCGTTTTTGCGGATTTTTCTAGGTCGCATCTTTCCTTTTTTCATGATACCTTCCTTAATGACATTTTATGCCCGTATATCCATGATTCATGCATAGGTGTGTTCTTGGGCATTGGATCATTGATGCATCTGATTCGCCTCGTTCTTGTAGCCCCGTCAACCATCTTGTTCATATACCCCCCGTCACCTCCTTCTTTTGAACCCTCTTCAACCCTAGTTTTGACCCTTAGCCGTTGTGCTCCGTATCGGAAGCGTGTCAGGCTTCCTCCAACCGTGCGCGGAGTTTAAGCGAGGCGTCTAAGGGTCTTCCACCCATCTCCGGCCAAGTGGCCATCGAGGTTCATATCTCTTGGTTTTCCCAACCAATCGAGGTCGCTTTTATGTGTTTTTCCTTTTTGTAGATTAGTTGTAGTTCCGTCTTTAATCTCGCCTCCTTATTTGTTCGATTGAAGCCTGATCCACCACCTGCTACCCCCTCGTCGGAGCTTGCTCCGACGAGCTCCTATTTGCGCCAAACACCATCCAATCGACCCGCATTTGCCCTGGAGATCCTCTACTGTTGTAGTCCATTTTTTTGCAGGTCCAAGGTGCCAAGAGACCCTCCCGGGGGGTCATTTTTGCTGACACCCGAGCCACATGGAGCAGCCATCGTCTCTTCACATCACGACAGATCTCCGGCTTCTCCCAAGCCATTTTGCGACCACCGTCCAATCAAGGTTCGCTCCAGGAACCTTCTTGGCTCTTCTGGAGCATCGTTGGAGGTCGGAGGAGCTCAGGGTGCTCGATTCAAACTCGCCCCGCGCGAGTTCTTTGGATGTTCTTCCACCGATCTCCCTCCCTCGCCGTCTGATCGCCGCCCTTCTCAAGGTGCTACAGCAGCCGTAGGATCCCGCGCACCTCAGCCGTTGATGCATATTTTGAGGATCTAATCATGGCCGTCTGAAGGGAAGCGGTATCGCGCAAGGAGACATTGACACGCGACATAAGTGAAATATCCTCAGTCGTCCAATCTCCTCAATGGGTATTTTGCAAATCCTTCACCGACCATTTTTGTAATTAATATTTAGGATATAAACTTTCCTATGTCGTTCATTTATTTTGTAATATTTGCGTCCTGCACCTCGCACTTTTGGTTATTACAATCGAGTCCAGGCTACGTCACCTCACGTGGGCGACCACGTGAGGGACATTTTGCAACCAGGGCCCCTCGGGTATTTTCGTATTTGTATTCAGTTCTGAAATACTTTCATGTCATTATAAACTTTTTGGACTTTTGCATATAAGCCCTAGGTTTTTTGGTAATTACACGTAGGTCCCCACCAGGCAAGTGCGCGTCACGTGCAGGCTTGGTAATTTTGCACGCTTATCCCTAGGATTTTGGATATTTGTGATTGGTCCTAAAATTTTGGTAATTAGTTATATAATCTATGGAAAATATTGCATATTGCCCCCTGAACTTTTCGCATATTACAAAAATACCCTTGCCAAAAATGCATTTTTTTATGTTTCTAGTATTTATTTCATGCATATATAAATTCTAAAAATTCCCCAAAAATAGAGTTAAGCTCCTGTTTCATTGTGCTTCCACGCCATAATTTTAGTTTATATTTTTGTTACATTTTGATATTTATAAAAATTCAAAAACATCCATTTTCAGCTTTGTTTGGATTAGAAAATAGATAAAAATTATAAAATGTTTCTGAAAAACTCCAAAAAATTTATATTTTGTGTATTTCTATGTGTTTTGACTTCATACTAAAAATCACTAAAAATACAAAAGAAAACTCCTAAAAATTATAAAACCCCAAAAACCTTCATAAAAATATTAAAAATCGCTAAAAAAACTCCTAAAAATATAACTTCTATTTCCTGAGCTTTTTTATATTATTATCTTTAAATTAAAATTAATTTGGAGAATTTTGTTTGTTGTTTAATATTTTTTACCTCCATTTTATTTTCAGCCTTTTATTTTACTCATTGTTTTTAGTATTTTTGCTTTTAAAAATACTAAAAAATTAGGGAAAATATAGAAAAATCATAAAAACATTAGAAAAATATAAAAATCACAAAAACACTTTTATTTCCTGTATTTTAAATATTTTCCCTATTTTTATCTATCTCTTATCTCTAGGGTATATATATCCTTTATATATTATATCTCTATACAAAAATACAGAATATAAAACAAAAATACAAAATCAGTAAATTAAAAATCAAAATACAAAAATATAAAATCAAAAATTAAATAAAAATATAAATAAAAACCCACAAAAACATAGCACACTTAAAGACAGATTGCTCACATTCACTTTTTGAGCTTGATTGCCCCGATCTATCCTGCTTGCTTCCTGTGTTTGACCTCTACATACTTGCTCCTATACACATCTTTTATGTAGAGTTATAATAAATTTTAACTCCACATTTACTCTCATTGCCTTATTTGATTGTTGTGGGTTAATTGTTGTCTGAAGTCCGGATTTCATGTCGTCGATTCAACGACTGAGTTCCCACCTTGTGTGGAACTTAAGACCATCGATTTTTGGCTTCAACAGTACCGCTACAAGAAAAATGATGAGGTAACGAATAATTCAATATTTGTTGGCATGTCTTCCATAATTAAATATATATCAATGAACAATATTCGTCGTTTGGTTCTTTAATATTGCAAAAAATGTATTCATTGAAATCCTCGCAACGAATTGTATAAGAACGATTAATCATTGACTTTTTCTTATAACATGTATTAAATATAACAATAACTAATGCAAATTTTAAGAAATAAGTTATCAGAAAAATTATTGGCATATGAAGTTTTACCAACTAATACGATATTGGTTTCTTATTACATGAGCAAAAGATAATTAAGCATGATTAATATTTGTTGTTATATTATTACTATTGAAATATATGGAAACATATATTATAACCATTTGTTGACTTTAGTCAATTTAGTGTACCTATGTACAACAATGATAATAAAAGAAAAATCACCTTGTTATTATATAATCTCATTAACAAGCTAAGTCTTGCTTTCACAAAGGTTGAATATGGCATGGACTGCTTTAATGAACTTAAGAGCACGTGAACACAATTAGAACTTGAGAAACTTGAGCAAAGCTCTCACAAAGGAGCACTCTTTACTTAAAATGAATGGAATTGTATATGTGGGATGTAATTGAAGAATGAGGAGTGTGGGACCATATATACTTGAATTATAGGTGTAGGGGATCAATATAGTCATTGGAGACTGAATTAGGACTAAGATCATGATCGATCAAAATGACAAGTGGTCGATCAACGAATTACATTTAATTGATCAGTAAAATGATGATTATAAGGCTCATTAAAAAAGTGTTTTGATCGTGTCACAAAAAGTATTTGATCAACAAATAGTCAATAATGGAAAGTAACCATTCATGCCAAAAAAGTGATTGATCAATCAAATTATTCAATAACTAAAATGTTAGTGAAAAATAAACTCAATCCTCCTATTCTACAATAAGAATAGTGTCGATGTGTCGATCATGTCGTTTTTACAGAAAATTTATATTTATTTTAATTATGCTCCAAAACTAGATGTGTATAGTGTCAAGTACAAGAGTGTCGAACTCCAAGAGGCTAACTGTTAAAAATAGGGTATAATTATAGAAAACTAAGGTAAATCGGGTTTCCTAATATTTATTTATTTTTATGTGATTTTTTGGATTTTTATTTGATTTGTGAACTTTATATTATTTTTGTAATTTTAATATACCTATGTAAAATATATGTATAAATTTTGTAAATTTATATTTTGATTTAAATTTTGTAGTTTTTATGTATTTTAAGTTTTTATTATATTTATTTAATTTTTAAAATTGTTTTGTTATTTTTATTTGGTTTTTAATTCTAAAAACTATTTGTAATTGAAAACTGGGAGTTATTTAATATTTTTAAAAATAGAAAATAGAACTAAAATATTTTATTTTATTTTTATTAGAAAGTAGATGAAAAATTCTTCAAAAAAATATATTGTACGTATTTTTAGGATTTTTATTGAATTAGTTATGATTTTTACAAGTTTTTTATATATTTAAAGTTTTTATTGGTTTTAATATTCAATGTTTATTTTATTTTTTGTGTAATATGTAAAATACACCAAAATATATTGTAATTAATTTTTATAGAATTTTTAAAATATGTTTTTTACATTTTTATGATTTTTAAAGTTTATGTATTTTTTATTTTTAAATGATTTATTAAAAAATGAAGTTTTTAAAATTGATTTTATGTTGTATATAGATTAAAATACTGTATTTATGTATATCTATTATATTTTTATATTTAGTATTTTATTTTATATAACATGTATAGTAATAATATTGTATAGGGGTATATGTGTAAAGTAAAGGAAAAGATAGGGACTCGTGAGAAATAGCAGAAGCTCAAGGGGTATCGCATGTAAAAAGATCCAGTCATCACGTACTGGGCACGTGATCTCAACTGCAGAAAGACATGTAGGCAATATCGAAAAATTCGGAGGGTGTCTGTGCAAAAAGCAAAGTTTTGCATGTGATCTTCAAGAAAGCCAGTCCAACGAGGACCTGTTAATAATTTCAAGAAAACACAAGGTGAGTTTATATATAATTTGCCCCCAAAAAATCTTCCTCACATGCCATGCACGTGACGATGGAAGCTGATCGCAGAGACGTCTATCGTCGACGATGATCTTGCCTAACTCCTCAAGATACTTATTTGACATTTTTCACTTAAGTTTTTTTTCTATTGATTTTTGGAAACATTTTGGAAAAGAAATTAAGTTAAACGGGATTAAGAATAGTTTATTGGAAAATTGAGAAGTTTCTACATATTGTACATATAGACAAAGGGGCCTAGTCAAAACTCACTGTTTTTTATTCGAATATTTTTTTTTGATATTTTTAATAAATAGTATTATTTATAAAACAAAAATTAAAAGTGAGTTTGGTCAATTTGGAGTTTTTTTATAAATAATTATGAACCTTGGAAGTCTATTTTTTTATTCATTATAATAGATTGTTTTATATTAAAAAATTTTTCTGATATTTTTATAAAATAATATATATTTTTATGAATAACTTTTGTGAAGAAAAGGATTTGATTTGAAATTTTCTTGATGATAAATAAAATAGACGAAATATTTACAACATGGGAAATGAATAAATATATTTTTGTACTATAGATTTTCTGATATTTTTATATATTAATATCCATATCTCCCCAACTTATTTATTTTGTTGATCAAGTCAATATTAACCTGGTCTCGTGGTTATGATCAGTCTGTATATTTTATATTCATCCTTCTTTTTCCTTTATTTTCATTCTCTTTATTGTTTTATTTTGGATAAAATAATTATTAAATATATAATATTAATAATTTTGGTTGAAATATTAATTAATGGCAATTAGTGTGCATTTACATGTATTTTACTAAGGATTTTAGCCAAATGAAAGAATAAAGTTGATGAATCATAGGTTCATCAATTAGTGACTTAGATTCTTTTTAGATAAAATCTCAATGTGAAAAGTGTAGAAAAGCTAAAAGTTGACTTGAAACCTAAGGTGACTCCGGAAGACTCTGCTTGAAGTCTCAAGGCTTAAAAGAAAGACTCAATTCCAAAAGCTCGAAGATTCGAAGACTTGGAAAGCTGATGTGATATATTACATAAGTTTTATTGTATGATGATTTTTTTATAATTTTTACATACTCGTGTTCTGCAAGCAAACTTAAGCTACAATAATCAATTTCACAGAATCAATTTTTATACATATGATCGATCACCTTGACACACATTATCCGTCACCGTTGATCGGTTATCCTTCGATCATGATTGATTACTTTTTGAATTTCGAACCAACGGTCAAATCCCATCGATCACCTTTTGCAACATGATCAATCACACATGATTGATCACCTATTTTATGATTTATCATTCCATGGATTTAGGAAATCAGAGCATTGGACTTTCTATTTTTGGACACCAATGGCTCTTTTGAGGCCAACCATATATAAAAGATCCCATGGCTCATTATTTGAGACACACAATCAAGAGAAACGTCCTCTACTTTCAGAAGAAAAGAAAGAGTGTTGTTTTTGTGTGATATTTGAGTTCTTGCAACATTTGTACGCTCTCAAGCTCTCTTCAACCCAAAGTTGTCTAACTACTGAAGTGGCATGTGCTCTACGTTCTCTACTGTGATTATCATCTTCATTCTCAAGCATGTTCTGTGATGAAAGTATGTAAGATTGTGAATTCAAGGTTATTGCTTAACTATTTTCTGTTTAAAATTTTTGTATAGGTATCCAAGTTGCGATTTTATTTCTCTGTGAGGGATAAACTCTTCCTTGGGGAGTTGTCTAAGGAAGAGTACATATTGTACGAGAGGTTGTGCTACCTTAATTTAAAGTAGTGATGCCAAGAGAGTGAGGGAAAAATCCTAAATAATAGTTCTATGTTGTGGTTTTCACCAGCTTGGGTTTCCACAAAAAATCATTATGCATTGTGGCTTGATTTTCTCTATTTATATCTCTACGATTTATGATTATTTTTATTTGGATGACGTTATTGGATAATTGTATATCGCACAATTCATCCCCCACCTTCTTGTGCTGACTCACAGAGATGTGATCGACCATGTTACAAAATGACCAACTCGGAAATTGAATATTAATAAAAAATAATCGATCAGGTAGAAGATATCGATCGCATCAAAGAATGATTTGACAACTTATTTGATTTTGACTTTTTTTCTTGTGGATCAAGAATCAACAACAATTGATACTTATGTATTCTTGTGGATCAAGAATATATAAAAAATATACGATGATTTTTTACAAAAATAAAACCCATGCAAATCAATCTACTTCACGATTCTCGAGAAAAAGGTATTATTTCTTCTCCATTTGTTGAGCTTTCATGATTTCATTTTTTTATCTTATGAGTCTTTGCGATACACTCTTTTAGTGTTGAGTTTCTGAGATGTTGATGTTTTCAAGTATAGTCCTTCTTTGCTCGAGTAATTATGTTTTTGTTTCTTTCTTCTTAGGTTTTGTATATCCATTATTGAGTCTCCTCTACCCGAAATGTTAATCAACTGCAAAAATAAATATATAGAGTATTTTTCAAAAAATAATCAAAATTTAAGTCACTAACATCTTACTCATCATTCCATGTGTTTTAGTGTATATTGACATGATGAGAATGGGTCTCATCAATCATGACATTGTGTAACACTTGTTGATAGGAACTATTTTCCCTTGAAAAATTAAAATAACCAACTCCCAATTAAAGGTAGCGACCATTAGCTCCTCACAGTTGCCAGTGTGAAGCCCCCTCTACCCCCATGAGCCTGACCTTTCGCTTTGTAGATTATTGGATACTCAAGGATGGCTACCTTGACATAATGAAGGAACTTGGAAACCTATCAATGATGCTCTTAGGTATTTGGCAATAATGAATGCTAATGTGTTGTAGAGTATATACAATCTAAGGCTTTCTTTCAAGACAATCGTAACCCTTTTATGGATGGACCTTTAGTCCCATATCTGGTTCAATTGAAAGACATGTCTAAGGCCTACATGATCTTTCTTGAGGTAGACTTAGAAGTGCTCCGAAAACAAAGAACCGGGGTCAATTATCTCAAACTCAATGATCGCTCCAAGAAGTCCTTTCATTTCTCATCCAAAATAAAAACAAACAACGAGTAACATTCAATGCCTCCTTGACCTCGACGTGTGCTGCTAGACAAGCCCATGGAGATTGCTAATCAAGCAGTAAACTCCTCCTCCAACTTGTTATTGTTTACTCTACACTTTTCAGCGACACTGGGGCCTCTCCTTCTGAATGTCTACTCTCTCATGCAACAAGATTTTAGCTTGAGGGGACATTTTTCAAGGATGAGATGTGGTAGGAATTGTGTTGTATCTCGCATTCCAAATCTCTCAACCTTGACAATTGTAATACATGATTTCTCAAAAACCAATAGGCCTTGATATAAAGGAAACATGGTTAGAGCGTTTGATGTCACCTCTCTTACCATTATCTGAAGTCAAATCACCTTCCTCCCATGTGGATTTTGACATATGTCCTATTGTAAGGCCATATACAAAATCTTTGCCAATTTAATGCCTATAAGATAGTAATGGTGCTTCTGCACATTGTTTTTATCAGTAAGACAACTTTTATAAAAGGTCGCTCATTCGAGGATACAATTAGGCTAGCGCATGTACTCACTTGTGGGTTTAATAAAAAAATAGTAAATAAGCAAGCTTTCTTTAATATTAATATGGGTATCTTTTTAGTTATGTATTTTTGTTTTTAATTTTGTTATACATACACACACACATATAAATATAAATATATATATAATTTTAGGAACTTTCTAGGTTTTTATTCTGATTTTTTATATTTTCGAATGTAAATTTTTATTTTTTTTATTTGGGATATTGACGTTATTTTTAAATCATTTTTATTCAAAATTAATTCCATGTATTTTGCATAACATATAAAAATTACACATTTTAATATAGTTATAAAGTCTTCGAAAATAAAAGCTGAAAATATTTGTATGTTTTCAATATTTTAAAGTATTTTTTTAAAAAATCTCTATTTTAAATATTTTATATGAACTTTAATGTATGATTATTTGAAAATACTATGTATAAATGAGAAAGTACATGTTTTAATTACCTTAAATATCACATATTTTATAATTTCTGATGTATGATTTTTTCTAACATAATATCTTCATTATCTACAAATATAATTGTTTTTTGTTTTTTATAATATTTTTGGGGACTTCTGATGATTTCAGTTTTTTAAGAGATGTATGATATTTTTTTGATTTTTAGACGTGATAAAATAGAATAAGAGGTAAACAATATAAACTTTTGAAATATTTTCAATGCATCTTTATTTTTAAATAATATTTCAAACTATTTTACTGTTTAATGATTTTTAAAAGACAATAATTTTGAAAATTAAATTTATGAAATATGTGTGGATGATAAATGAATGCTAGGTATTTTTTTGGTGGAAAATATGAAGAATTTTCCTTTTAATAATCATCTACTAAATTTAATGAGAATATAATTCTAATCCCAATGTGCAATGTGTGTGAAAGTTTTATGGCATGTAGGTACACTAAATATCTGGCAATGAGGTTTGCATAAGTTAAAATTTGTGAGGGGGTATTAGACACAAATTTCCACTACTTTGTGTCTCAGAGGCTAGGATTAGAAGGTTGATACTAAAACTAGATGGTTCAGTATAATAGGTGTTGAACCTTGGCTTCATCTTCGATGATGGACCTCAAGCAAAGCTCCGGTGACTTGCTTTAAGGGTTACTAGTCTCTTACAACTACTCTAGAGCTTCGATCAATGTGGAAATGGCACTTGATTATTTGTCTTGGAAAGTTCTTCACACCTGAGGGATCGAAGAAGTCATGAAGTTGATAAGTCCCTCAGACAAACTCCGTGAATGGATCTCTCTCTGGTCAAGTAATGTAGAAATCCTTGTAACACGTAGTGGATTCACTTTGGAGTCAAACTAAATTAACCCAAACACCATTAACAATCGATTCAAGTAAATATCAAGAAAAATGGTGAATTAACATTGCACTTAGGAATTGGTTTTTATGATTCAAAATGGGCATCTGATATGGTTCCGGATATCCCTTTGTTATTCACTATCACAAGGTCCAAGAGTTATGGCTTGAAGGTGGATGAGCTTTACAATGGCACAATAGGCTTTTTTGGGGGGCCACGGTGGAGATAATATATAGATAGGCTCGAACAGGTAGGGATCTGCAATGATATAGAGGGTAAAATGGGGACTCTTGTGTTGGTGTTTGTAGGGTGAATGACTCAAATGAGTTGTTGGGAGTTGAGGACACTACAAGAAAAGGTGTGTTTGGCGTGCACGTCATGGTGTGCACCAGGCGGGCACATGTCTCTCATGGTGCTGTCGCCTAAAGGTGTGCGAGCACATAAGTGTGCTCTCCAATGCATGTAAACAAAACACTGAAGTAGTCTTCATCCTCATTCTTGCGAAAACCCTCCAAATCCACGTTTGATGATTCTTGCATGTATTCCCTTGCTTCTGACATTCTTTGTTTGCTTTTGTCTTGCCAACTCTCCCCATCCTTCAGGTACTTCGACCATTCCGTTCCTTCATTCTTTATTTTTGTTGTGTGCATATAGGAATAAATATCGTGATTTAGGGTTTTATATTGATTAGGTTTTAACTAATTTATTTGTGATTCTAGTTCATATGCTTGTTACTTGGTTATGTAGTCAATAGTTTGATTAAAATAGATGTTAGTTTGTATTGTGGTTTACTGATCTGTGTGCAAAAAAGTTTGTATGGATGGTGTATGATGAAATGATTGAACAAATACCATTAGAAAAGCATGGTGATATGTGAATATATTCATTGTTATACAAACACCAACAATATTTTGATTATAGTTGACACATTTTGTGTGTTTAAATGTTAATATAATATATTCTTATGTGCATTTGTGTGTGTGTTTCTATACATGTAGAGTGTGTATGTGTGTATGAGGATTGTGCGCATGTTTGTGAACAATATATGCTAGTACATGATATTGGTATATGTGTATGTGTTTTTATATGTAAAGCGTGTGTGTACGTTGATGTGCAGATGCGAGGGGACTATGTACACGTGTGTAGAGTATGTGGGGGTTTGTGGGTTTGTGTGATTACACGTGTGTAGTAGGGTAAATGTGTGAACATATATAAATGGTGGTTTTGTGTGTTATAGTGCATTTAACGAGGATGTGTGTTTGTATGTTTTGTATATGTATGTGTAAGTATAAGGGTATGTATGTATGAGTATACATGTATAAAAGGCAAGTCCATGTGGATACCTAGGTATGTGTGTGTATACATACATGCATAGCGTGGGGTGATGTGTGTACATACGGTTGTGCATGTATGTGGATGTGTGCATACATGAATGTATAAAGGTAAATAGATCTCGTGTATTTATTTATTTACCACATTAAACTTTAATTAGTGTGACCAAGTGTCCCGCGTTAATTTATAGTTAGATTGATAATAAGATCAAAACATTACCTTCAATAAGGTTTTTATTACATTCAATAAGAAGCAAATACAGAAAACTATTTAGATTAGTTTAATGCAGTTGCATTGCATATACATCAATAATGATTCAGCCCACATAAAGCAATTAAATTTAATCATTCTATCTAAACTATATTAAAAGAATATCGACAACAAATTCAAATTTCCATTAACTGCATATAGGAACAGATAAATAAATCACAAACACGATCAAAACACTGAACAATTTTAAAGAAATCACAAAAAATATGTATCTCTAGAGCTTATGTGTGAGAAGTTATGAACAACATATAACAAAAAATAAAAAGAAAAGTTGATTGCGAAGCGTGAAACATCATATAAACAACCACCACCAACGTTGTATCAAATGGAAGATCATTTAAAGATAAAATAAAGACAACCATTAAAATGAATTATTGAGATATAGTCTGAACCACATAATTAACAACGAAACAACAATTTCTTTTGAAATATATAGCATGATTAAGTTGAGACAAACAAATTTTAATCATCAGATCTAACCATAGATATCACCATTTTCCATACCACGTGAGTCAGAAAATATAAGATCAACATGATATATTAGGCACCATTACTTAGCTTATTGAAATTAGGCATATTTCTATTCCAAAGTTTTGGTATGTGGATTCTCTTTTTAATTTTTTTTGTCTAAAGTAATCAATTCAGAACAACATGAAATATCTCCCAGAAAAATGCCATGCTCCATTGCAAGGAGGCCATTGTGTGGTTTTCTGGAGATAGAGAGGATAGAGGGAGGGCGGTAGCAGTTGGAGTTGATAAGGGGGAGAGCCTAAGAGAGTTGGGTCTCTGACGAGGGCGATAAGGTTCGATTGGGGTTAGTTGAGGCGAAGGGGGATTTGGTTCTGGTAGTTAGGGGGGTAGATGGATTAGGTGGTTTCGATCGAAGGAAGATGATAGAGATTGGGAGAGAGAGTCGGATAGGATATGGGTGTTGAGGGATGACCGGAGATAGAGGAGAAGAGGTGGTGGTGATCGGGAGGATGATGAGAGTCGGGTGGAGGTTGAAGGAGATGCAACAGCTGTCGGATTTTGCCTTGATCCAACGACCTAGGAGGCTGACACGTGATGCGTGTGCGGAAGTTGAGAAAAGGGGGAAAGCAGCAGCCGTCGGATCTTATAGTCTAGAATGGTCTTGGGAGAAAAGAGGGAGAGATCACGACCGTTGGATCTAAAGTTAGGTGGCCCAATATAATGACGACACGTAGAACCTGGCCATTGACGAGGCATGCAAATACAAAGAAAATTAAATAAATAATAGCACTTGATCTTAAATGCAAAAATATCCAAAATTAAAAATGTAGCCCTAAATACATTCTATAATTTTCAAAAACAAGTGTGCAAGATATAATTTTTTTGTGATATTATATATAATATCATTTTTTTATTTTCTAATTTTTATTTGGTTTTCTGTAGATGAATAATGCATGTAAAAATCAAAATGATGTATAATAATGTAACAAACATAAACACATTTTTTGGATTTTCATGAGTTAAAAAAGGTTAGAATAAAGGAATAAAGTGAATTACATAAATGTGAATTAGGTCAACGTCCTCAAGTCAGAATTTATCTTTTTCATTGCTTTTCTGATTTTTTAGATTTTTGTTTTATGCAATTAGTTAAAACATGAAATAAAATAAAGAAATAAACATAAATAAATAAAAAAGAGTCAAATATGTACATGAAATAATAAGTCAAAGATCAATAAATATGTACAATTTATAGTAAGCTCCTAAAACCTAAATTTCATAAATAAACTCCGATTCTTTTGAGATATTGATTTGTAAAAAATTGAATGTACATTAATTTAAAAGTGAGTAGAGTGAAATTAGACATTGTATGTGAGCGATATCAACTTTTACAACTTTCTATCTTGAAATTAGGATTTGAATTTATTCCGCACAAAGTTAGAATTTTTTTGGAGTTTTTCATTTATTAATATTAGTGCTAAGTTCACCATGGAGTTAGTTCTATGTCAACTGAGTTAGTTTGAATTAATTAAAAATGGGTGAAGTTATGTGAAATTTTATAAGTTAATATGAAATGCTAATTTATGCAATACATATGCATGGATGTTAATTAGAGATATAAACATATGAATACTCCTACTTACTTGTGACGAAACTCTATTTTCAGCTAATTAGTGGGATGAATCACAGCTTCATCAGTAATTTCAAAAGTATACATGGTTATACGTGTCGGTATCCCTTTATAAAATTTGTAGGGATTTTCTATAGAGCAACATGTTTGCTAAGGAGATAACTAATATTATTAAGATGCATTCTACTAGCACTCTATTCTGGTGTTGTAACATAAATTGATATTTTTTCAAAGTATTTTAATTCTTCAAAGTAGGAACCATTTTACCATTGGTTTAGGGAAGGAGGATTACCATCGAGCCTTTATCTGTATGATGAAGAGACCGAGTGACACTTTTTAAAGGCAAGAAGTGACTCACGTATAAAGATGGGTCATGAGGAGATGAAGAGATACACTCCAACTTGGTGCACCGAGGAAAGGTATAAATATGTATTTTTTCCATATTTTTGTACTCATATTACATTTATTTGTAGGTGGGTTGATTTTTTGTGATGCTTTCATTTCTGATATTGAGTTTGGGAGGAGGTTGATGGGAGACAAGATGAAGTGCCAAAAGCACAAAATTAGATTGACCAATGGCTCAAAAAGACATAATCAGATTATGGTTGAGCTAGTATGTTTTAATTGAAAACTCTATTTTTTTCTCTATGTTGTGATAGTCATATTTTTTATTCTATTTTCCCTTTTTCAGGCCACTAAGTTAGAAAGAAAGTCATATATTCAAGAGTGGTGGTCCAGATCCCACATGAGTGAGAACGATGGAGAATCTCGATGGCCTACTCATGAAGTGTGAGAAATAATAGGTAATATTTTAAAATGACACAAGTTAATATCTGTTTGAAATTTTTTGCTATAATATTTTCCTACTTACATTTAGGGAGTGATATTTAGCTCCTAATGCAGAGAAATGGGCCGGTATTCCTGAGGCGGAGCAACCTCTACATGATAAAGCTCGGTGGAAATATGCATGCTTGACATTTCTATATTCGATTAATTTATTTTTAAATATAGATTCTTACAACAAAATTGAAAATAGGTATTGAAGGAGAGAGATATTGATTTCACCAATAGGAAGCAAATGCTTGGTGGTCTTTCTCCATACTATATGGAAGAACATCAACATTCTTATTCTACTTATGGTCAACCATCTTATTTACAGCCTCAGTCGTCATAGCAACCGAATCCTTATATGGAGTCTCCAACGACGATGATGGTAGAGAAGGTGACGAAGCTGCAGGAAGATTTCATGACATGTATATAAAGAATTCTCCTTCTAAAGTGCATTATATTCACAATTATTTAATTTCTCACCATTCTCTTATAAATCATTTACTTATAGGTCACACAAGTTTAGATACTTATAGGTCACAAAAGTTTACATCGTAGCACGAAGAGAGAAAGATCTAAGGAATGGGAAAAGGAAAAAAGAAATCAAAATAAAGTTTGATCAGAAAGATGTTTTTGTCCAATAAGACATGAACATCACAATTTCCATTTGTGGAATTTTGAATGTTTCTAAATTTGTATGAATTTTTATGTTGATTTAGAATAGATAATGTTTTTAAATATGTATGAACTATTAGAATAAAGATCATGATATCTCTTTAATGACAAGTTTCTTGTATTAGTTCTCTATTATTGACATGCAACTTTCAATTATAGGTTTTCATTATATTTTTAATGCACGTTATATCAACATTTTATTTCTACAATAAATATTGCTCGTATGATTTTCAATCTTATAAATGAACACCTGTTGTGGTTTCGAAGAAGGTCTTGCAGGTTCGACGAAACCTCAAAAACCCTACTGGACCCTTATAATTTTTTTAGAGTTCTCCAGGTTGGGCGAGCACATGTGCTCGCCTAGCCTAGCATTTGTAATGCGCTTGGGCAAACAAATCTTGGAGAGGATTTGGGCTAACATGCCCAGAAAATGACCAAGCACTAGGCGATCACATGTGCTCGTCAGTTTGACCTAACATCTAGTCTATGGGCATACATTGGATGGGCGAGCACATGTGCTTGCCTATCTTGTTAAGGAGCAGTTGTCGTGCACATGACAAGGCTTTATATGCACGCCAATTGGGATTTTTCTTGTAGTGGGAGTTGGGTATGTCACGTATAGAATGTGGTGAAGGTGGGGCTTGGCTGAGGTAGGGGGACAATGGATGTGGCAATGGCCTCAACTCAAACGATTCTTGGAAACAAATACTTGACTTTCAATCTCGTACGGAAAAAATATTACCATAGTCAAGTTGGTAATATGTGTATAGTGATGCATTAAGAACTCAATGTTGGATTGTTAATCAAAGTCATGTTATCTTCGTACGCGTACAAGAACATATGCTTGACGTGATCAAACGATGAAACGTATCTTTGGTTGGAGCAGTGAGTAAAGAATACCTTTTGGAAAAAATGTGTGTCAAATACCATATAGATCATTTAAGATTTTTGAAACATTTGATATGAATTGAAAAATAAATTTGAAACTCGCAAAAGAAAGCGGAGGTCCTTATTTAGCAAAATCTTGCTCTATAATCGTGTTGATCATTATGATAATATATTACGGTTGTAATTATCATTGGACGACTGGTCATGGATTACTGAAATGAAATGTGAATATTTACTCCTGTATAGGAACCATTAGATTGGATCAACTTGGCTTAGGGCTGGGGCTTTTACAAGTCACCTCAATAATCTAAGATGAATTTTCTTGTGAACTTAATTGAAAATAGAAAATGACCCGAAAATTAAAATGTGTGAGAATTGTTTTATTTAGGATTTACACTTTGTATTAAAATATTCTGGAAATAGGTTGTTATGAAGCATATGAATTTTTAGGCATTCTTACAAGTACAATATAAACGTGCTTTAAGATTATTAATTTTACTTTATTGTTAATAACATGTTTATTTCATAATTTATTATGATTTCTATACTTATTTTTATATTTCTAGATTTTTTATGTTACAATACATGAAATATAAAAATTAGGGTTTTGTTTGTATCAATAAAAAAACCTAAAACTGGGTAACATATTTTTGTTACATATCTCTTTTTTTTTATTTTTTAATGATTTTATTTTTTATATGGAAATAAAATATTAAGAAATGTATACAATATTAAGAATAAAAATCAAAGCTAAAAGTTGAGTAAGGTCAAATTAGAGTGCATATGCATGGGATATTAAACTTTAATTATATGTATATTGGTAATTACATTTTGATTTTATTTGTATACATGCATGCCGAATTTTTTAGTTTTTTAATATTTCTGTCAATGTTTTAGAAGTTAATCGACTAGTCTGATTAATCGGTCCACCATCATCTCGATTAGTTGGTGGCTGGCTAGGTCAACTTGTTTGTTGATTTTTGCATGGTAAAACCATATTTTTTATTTTTTCTCTTTTAAAAATGAACTTAGTGTAATATGCTTATTATTTTTAAATTCAATTATTTATTTTATTTCATTTTGATAGTATAAAAGTACACAATATATGTAAGTATATAAGAATGTATGTATGAAAAATAATTTATATATTTAAAGTAATTACAAAATTCAAAACTAACTAAATACTGACTAAATGTGATTAGTCGTCTGACTACTGATTAATCCTTAGTCAGTGTCTCGACCAACCAAATGTTGGCTACCGATTTTGATAACCTTAATTTTCATATAGTTCTATCGAGAGGTTATAAAAATAGTTTATTTATTATCAAATGAAAGTATAATTCCTTTTTTCAAAAACTAAAATTTCTTATGTTTAATTAATTTAAAGGTAAATTTATATTATTTAGAATTTTATATAAAAATCTTATGACTTTGCGAAGATGCAATATGCAGAGATCGTGATTTGTCTTCTCTTCCCAATAGGATACACGCACACACGCCAACCCCCCCCCCCCCCCACACACATGCACGCACGCACGCGCACGCGCACACGCACACACACACACACATATGGTAAAATGGTGCTTCCCCTTGAGGAGCTAACTTGGCTCCCCCACATAATTTTTTCCCATTTTCCCCATTTTTTGAAAAAATAAAACCATGGAAATTCATCACTATATCCCTATATTATGTCATTCAAGTTTCGTTTGAAACAGAGACTCATACGCCTCTATAATATGGAGGTCGTAGGAGTCACAACTCTTTTTAAAAAAAACTAAAAAATGAGAAAATGAGGCAGGGGAGCCAAGTTGGCTCTCTCAGGGAGCAACCTCATTTTACCCATATATATGTGCTTATTTTTATGAATTATGGGTGGAAAGTTATCCAAAAAGAGTTCACATAAAATTATTGCAAACGTGGAGTTTATATACAATATATACATGCATTTTTTTGGACTAATATATATTTTTCCTTTTGATTTATTTCTGAACCAAGTTAATCTAACTTTATCTTTTGGCTAGGATCATAAATATGACTTGCAACTCTATTTATTCTTATTTTTCTTAATCAACATATATATATATATGTGTGTGTGTGTGTGTGTAGTGTATATCCTTCTTGGCTTTGTCTTCTTTTATTTCCCATTTATTCATCTTTTTGATATTTTTTGTTAATATTAATTTCTTATTTATTAGGCAATTTACATAGGAAAATGGTATTAAAAATTATTTCAGATATTTGTTAATGGTTTTAGGTCAAATCACCAAGTTCGGGATGGATTAGTGTGATTCCTTTACACCGTTGACACCAAATTATCGAACCATGAATGAAGAACATATGAAGGGAAAATATATTGGCTAATGATTATGAGGCCCTAGTTCTTGACCAGTAGGGGCACCAAAAGCCCATGTCCTCCCTCTCTATAAAGTGATGGACGGACAAAGTTTTTTTATTCACATTGTTAAACAATTGGAATAACCACCGTTTATTCCGTACAACCTTGCAATAAGGGGGTTTGGACAAGTGTGGATTCAATGGATCCATAGTTGAATAACCACTGCCTTATTTTTTATACTCAATAACAACTACACTTATGATATTGTCCACGGTGCTATGGAGTCTACCAAAGGGACACCTTGTGGCTATGGAGTCACTCACTTATGTGCCGGACGTTGTTATGTCAAATGGCATGTTGCGCTAGATGAGTGTACAAGGGAATGGGTTGGGGGTAGATGGTGAGGAGGGATGATGTTCCATGACACCTACCCGCCTTATTTACATAGGTGACCTTCTCTTTTTTGCTAAAGCAACTGAAAAATATCTCATGGTCGTAAGACACATCATGCTTATCTTCTAAAGGTTTTTTTGTTTGAAAATGAAGATCTTTAAGAGCTAATTATTTTGCTCCATGAAGGCTACATGGGATTTTGTTATCCATCCAATGATGAGCATCTTGGGAGAGTCCATATCTTCTTCTTATATAGGGGGTTAGAACTCCTCCACTAGTACACGAGATTCGGTGTCATAAGGGGCCTTGTAGACAAGGTGATATAAGATTTGATTTGCCTTCCAATAAAAGAGAGTCTTAGTTTGCATCCCCTGCATACATACCATAAAAGAGGTTATGCTTGTAAGGTGGGCATGATGTCTCCTCATGTCCATTGGAGCAATTCAGAATATGTATACACGCTATAAGATCTTGTTTAATTGCTCATTCTAGGGTGCAATGGTAAGATCTTCTACCTCCTTAGTGCAAAGGGCGATATTGGGGAACATGGAGCAGCTTAAACATGCAATCAGTGGTTGCACTCCCTTCTTATGTGATATTACTCCTTCATGATATACTCCTTCGACTTATCACGTGACTTTGACAGGCCTTGTGTTCAAGTGTGGAGCCGGTATATTTGATGGAGTGGGGGGGGGGGGGAGGGGTCAAGGCTGCTCCTTGATTATAATATTTTACATGTGCAATGTCTTAAGTTTTTAATATGTCACTTCCTTAAATATATAATAAATAACGTGGTGAGATAAAAGTCACAAATTCAATTAATGGTCAAGTGGTAGACTAAGAAGGCAATTGCTTGGGAGACTATGGTTTGAATCTTGCCTCCTGCAATAGTATTAAAGTTATAAGTATAATTTGAAACAAAATTGTATTCAAGCTATTTATCTCTCCATTGTTTATAACACTCCTTGTAAATGAAATAAATCTTATTGTTTCCTTCAAATTTTCACTTGATAATTTAGCTTTCAGATGGATTTATATGGTCTTAAATTAGTAGATTAATTAAAATTTAAAAATCACCATTGAAAATGATAATCTACAATGGTGATGGACCTTTGAAGGCACCCGAGGATGGGATGCCGAACTTGGAGTTGACCGTCTTATTTGATATGATGACGATTGCTATGATGATCGGGCTCTAGACAAGGATGGGCACGTCTACATTAACATAGATGAAGATGAACGTGGCTGAAGACACATACCACAACCACTTCTATTTATTATAGGCTTCTTTATGCAACTAGGGTAGGTTAGATGATTAAAACCACATTTTAAAATAGCAACTCTATTTAAAATATCATTTAAAAATACACTACTTTTCCATATTTGAGCATACATGATAGTTATATACCTGGCCCCTGCCTGATAAAAATCCCAGCTCCACCGCTGCTTGTGTGCCTAGCGTCAATTAAGCCATGGAAGCTTGGGCAAGTAGAGTTGCCCAAAACACTCTCATGGCCTTTTTTGACTCATCTTGAACAAACCCCCAAATAAGGATCATCTCGTCAAGATTGGATTATGCTTATCATGCTCATACCAAAATGCCTCTTTCGTAACAGTAATGCCGGAGCTAGATATTATATTATTTTTAGATGCATCGTCTATTGGATAGTGTATGGGAATGCTTGCGCATCACATGCAAGCATTCCCCACTACCATTACTAACATATTGTTAGTTACCAATATCGATGGGATTAAGTTCCTCCAAGGGCTTACAATCCCAAAAGGGATGAAAATCGTAGTGGCTCCTGCAGACGTAGTGTGGAGGATTCAGTAAAGACGAACTTCTGAAGGTTAAATATTACATGTTAAACGAATATAAAAATAACTTAGACCTCATTGTACAAGACATGACCACCTGATATTCAATGCTTCTATAGTTATGTTTACCTTAATAATCTAATATCCTAACTCCTCGCTCTATGGTTGTAATGTCCGACTAGCTCAAGCCCATCTTTTGATATTATAAAATGAAAAATGGCACTTACGATCAAAATAATATAATAAATAGATAAATTCAAGTAATGTTTAGGGATTACTAGCGCATCTTGTTACCCACTTGTCTTCTATTATGATGTAATCCTCTTTCTTTGGCTAGACAATTTACCTTCCCTTTCCCCCTTGCCCGCTACTCAAGTTTTCCTGCAATATGGTTGACGTTGCCCCCATTAATTCCCCTCTGTGGAATCCGCATCACATATGACTCAGTTGCTTTTGTTGGGGACCTAATAACAGGAGAAACAAACAGTTATACATAGAGGGGATTCTGTGGAATGTTCACATAACAACTGCGGGAATAAGACCTTGTTGAACGGGCACCTGACCATAGATCGTTCTGTAATATTCCAGTGGTCGCTGCAGTGAATGAAGTCAGGGATCCTGCAGAAGTAATAACAATCAAAGCCGTAAGTGGGTATTCAAATAAAGGGGAGTACCTTGCTATCATGAAAACGCCAGCTGTTATGATTTGTTTAGCCTATGTGTGAGAGGCAGCCCTGTGAGAAGAAGTGGAAAAAAGAAAGATTCTCACTTAGCCCCATTACGTCAATCTCAAAGTCCCAACGGCTTGGGCTGTCAAAGAACCAGTAGCGACCATCTTCTGGATTTTTTAGTGTGGCCATGATACCCTGAAATAGAGAGATCCCTTCCCCTGTCGAGAGTCGAGGATCTCAAGTTAATTAAAAGCCGCTTAAGCTGCTTATAGGTCTGTCACCTCAGACACGAAAGTTGACGCCAACTCGTACTATATATCCGGAACAAAAAGTAAGAAGAGAAGAATGGAGTCGAATTCATTACCCCTAAAGGAAAAAGACGTGGTTCTCTCTCATTTTTTGCTATGTATAAATTAATATTTAGTTGACAATAATGTTCTCCTGCCCAAAGGAAAAAGGGGGCTTATTATACCCTTAACCCAACACAAACAGCTCCCGGCGCCAAACTCCACTACGGCAAGAAACCCCGAAGGCCGAAAGATGACCTCGGAGATCCCCGAAAACGCGAACGAACGTAAGAATCCCGATGCCCAATCTCCTCGTATTCACGGTCACGGGTACATCTGTTCTAATATAGAAAGATCTAATCTTTGTGTTGTTTTGGTATGCGGGTCGTTTCCAGATTGCCCAGGCCCTCAATCGGAGTCTGCAGGCAAGTCAGATGCTTGCCAGGGATGTCCTAACCAGGAGGCTTGCGCCACCGCGCCCAAAGGACCCGATCCAGGTGATTGAATTGGTCTAATCTCTGTTACTTGATAGTGATGTGTAGGTTTTTCCTCCTTTCTTCCGGTTGAATAGATTGGCCCAGCTGTGATCATTGCGTATCCAACCTTGCGTGTTCCAATCTGTAGTTTTGTTTGCTTTGTGTACATTACATAGATTTTTATGTTATATTCTTGAAAGAAATTTGTTTGATTTTTGGGGTTTTATCTCCAATCCCCCAAAAAAGATTTTTTTCATACTTTGTGGATGGACTCTGACATTTAAACACAGACTATGGATTCAGAAGGGTTTGGATGATCTCAGGTTGATTCCTTGCGACTTCTTGTTGAAAAGTTGAAAGCCAACTGAAAAAGTTATTTTGATGCTATAATATGGGAATTACGTCAAATACCATTATCTTAGGATGAGTAAAAACATGGATTGTAGACTTTCGTCTGAATTTTTGGAATAATTAGAAAATTGAGTTCGACTGAGAAGAGAAGTATTTAGGTCCTTAACTTAGTCAAGTGATTTCTTAGATGAGTTTGATTAAGTTTTCGTTGGAGGAGATGTTTGTTCATGCTGTGATGCTTAAAACTAATTTGTCTGAGAAAAGGATAGTTAAATATGATTACCTGGTGAAAGGAACCTTTGGAGTGCCTAGATTTTGACATTTGGAGAGGCTTTAGTCTTTGGTGATAGGTAGATAAATACAGTTGGAATTTTGAAGGTTATGTAGTTATATTGACGAGGTTCGATGTATGCTCAAGAATGTCCAGGGATATAAACAGAGTCGTAAATCTGAATATGGCAAGGGCCATGAGGCTTTGCATTTGTGAGCCTGTCCAAGCTTTTGTGAAGGACATGTCTGTGTTAAGTAGCTGATTTGGATGAAAAATTGTGAGTTTTACCATTCAGTTAGATCACACTGGGACATTTATATATAGCTGAGGTCGCCGAGATTCAGTTAGATCATACTGGGACATCCATATCTAGCTGAGGTCGTCGATACTGAATTTGCAATACCTTTGCTGGGGTAGGATTTGTCATTGAGGATGCATATGTCGTAAAAGGTTCAGGAATTGCAAATGAGGTCTTGGCGGGCTCATCCTTCCTGGGGGCGTCGATGGCTGATGTGTCTCAATGGTGAATTTCTCAAGGGTTGTTGTACTTTTTGCGTTAGGGTTAGGAGGTGTGCGTTGTTGGGTTCCCGTGTCCCTCCCCCCTTGGCTTTTGATTTGCACAGAGCTTCAAGATAGATACTTACTGATGGATGTGAAGAAAATGCTCCAGATCTGATGCAGTGAAAATGGCTGAGGTAGTTCTTGAGTGTCCTCATTCAGATAAACCCGGGAGGTCTTTGCTTTATGGTGGGACAAGATGAATGGCGAGAATATCCGCAAATGGGTTGTAAAGAAGATTGATGTGTATTTTGCAGATGGCTCATCTCTAGAATCTAAATGAAGACTATAACTAGGAAAGTGATGGGCATACAACGCCCCGAGAAGAGGGTGATGGTGGGTCCTTTGTTGTCGCAGTCGTCCAGTCATAATACTTCTACAGGAGCCAAAGTTGGAAGGTTCAAATGCCCGTACATGGAAAGGGGGCAAGCTGACAAAATTTTGTGTTGTGAACTGAATGGGAAGGTTTGGGGATGTTCTGGTTGGTTGGTGTAGTGATCCCTTTGACATGGAGGATTTTCATTCGGGAAATAATGCTGTGTGGCTCCAGAGAAGATAAAATGATTTCATTCTTGCGCTATGTACAGTTTATGGTTTGACTGATTTATCTAATATCCATCTCTGTTCTGATCTACCTTGACTTTTATTTAGCTCCAAATTATAAAGATAATGATTATGCTTCCCGTCGACATTTTTCATGTTTAACTCGTCAAAGAAAAAACACCCTCTTAGTCTTTCTAGAGTGGACTGTGAGGATGATGATGATTGGTTGCCATCCTTGTATATGCATCTTAAGTAAAAGTTGTCAAATCTTTACCTTAAGTGATTACTATTTTTCTCTAAATAACTACAATTGAGTCATAGAACTATGTAATTGTGCCTGTATATATGCTATCTTGAGTACTTTATAACAAACACTTTTCGCAATCTTGCATCAAAATGCCTTGATTGCAGTGAGCATGGGTAAAAGGAACTTTGGAATTGTCCGAGAAAAAGTTTATTTGCTTATTCAATACTGAAACTCGAACCCTTCATTTATAGGAGACGGTTGTTGTCTAAAATCTAAATTGCAATAGAGTCCAAATAAAAATAGGAAAACGTGCGAGAGGTACATGAATTAAAATAACTAATAACATTTCCCGTCAAGGCTGAGCATAGATTTCTATCATGCATGGCTTGTCAGATTGAAAGTCATGATGCTTTCTTTTGGTAAATATAGAAGTTGAAGCTCAGAGGGGGTACCTATATTGCATTCTGTTTGATTGCACGGTTACTCCAGAGCATCATGCCTGATTTGTATTGAATATAGAGGGTTACTCCAGGAGTAATCCAACAGCTTTGCGAATAGTATGACAATCAACCTCAATGTACTCTGTTTCTCATGCAACACAGTGTTGGATGCATGTCGTTAGTGTAATTGTTGTAATTGATAAGAGAAATGCCCTACATTTTGTGTCTGTTAAGGAAATACTTCTTAAATAATGACAATGGATCTTCAATTAAACTAATAGGTACCCTGCGCAAAGCGAAGAATGTGTTGGTGATGTAATAACAATTGCTGTTAGATCTTGAATACGGATCTTTGGATATTCAAAATCCAACGCCAAAGTTATCCTTAGGCAATAATGCATTTTTCTACAATAGTCAAGTTTGATGAATATTTGATCGGTCCTAAAATCATCTAGAATTTGCACAAAAAACTAAATGAACATCAAAATAGTAAATTTTGCTCCATTAGTTTTGTAGAGATATTTCTATATTCTCTATGTATATCTTCTTTATTTTATTTCTTTATACCCATCTTATGTAATTTACCCATAGGCCTCTCCTCTCTAGACCATAGCTTCGTACCCTAACCCTAAACCTAACTCACACCCACTATCCCTCTCTCCAAGGCTGTCGGTGCCGCCGTCCGGTGCTGCTGTCGCCTTTCTGCCAAGATGCAATCGAGCCAGCTTTCCAGGCGCCACCACCGAGCCATGCCTCCACCTTGGCTAACCCTTGCTGTCGTTGCCACCGAGCCATGGCTAGCCCTTGCCGCCTCTGCACTTCCTCGACTGTCATCCCCAATCGCCGCCGGTTGCCCTTCACTCACTCGGTCGTCAACCTTCGGTTGGGCTAATGGATTTGAGTGCATAAGTATACATATGCATTCAAATCCATGCATGTCTGTGTAGACATTCATTGTTTGATCTACAAAACCTTAGTAATCCTCATCCGGGAATATGTAAGAAAACAAAGTCGATGTACCCACCACAAGTGCATTCAGAGGTCTGTCGCTTATTGTCAAGATGGACGGGACAAACTATGAGCTCTGGGATATGCAGTTCATGAGCCTTATGAAGTCTAATGGTAAGAAACATATTCTTACCGAGGAGGAGCCAGTGGAGAAAACTAGAGTTAATGCCTTGTTGGAGGTGGATGATGCACACGACAAAGTTTGGCTTTCCGGTACATTGACGATAGAGATCGCTAATGATGTGTTACATCGACCCATTACGAAGGCGATGTGGGACATCCTCGCAACAACCTATTCTCAATCGAGGAACGAGAAAAAGATCCTCCAACTCCAGCATGATATATTTACTATCAAGCAGAACGGACAACCTCTTCGTTCGCTGTATGCATCCTTACGTGGGATGTTTGAGAAGCTCCACAGCTTCATGCCTCTCACAGCTACCCCAAAGCAACATAAGACATATAGGAATGCTACTGTGGTTATTGTATTCCTAGCAGCCCTCGATCTTGAATATAATGCTGCTCGCTCCCAGATTTTAGCGGATGCTACTATTCCTCCCATAGAGGAAACTTTCCGCATGCTTAGCAGGATGTTTCGTCCACTGCTACTAGCCAGACATCTTCCTCAATGGCAGCCTCCCGAGGCAGAGGAGGCTCTTCTTCTTTTCGTGGATGCGGACCTCGTGGTAGAGGAGGTCGCATTCGTCAGCCATGCACGTACTGTCATCGTACATGTCATACAAAGGATACATGCTACTTCGAGTATGGTTTTCCGGCATTAGCCCAACGTAGTGGAGCAGGCTGAGTCTCCAACTGCTCCTACTTCAGATCAGAGGTTTGATGACCTCGTAGCTAGACTGTGACATATCATGCCCCCTGTTTCTTCACCATCTCCGAGAAACTATTCAGATGTTGCAGCCTCCGCCTCTGCCAGTACTTCTGCTACGGCTAATACCTCATGTAGTACTTATGTTTTTAAATCTTGTTATGGATCTAAGATTACTGAGTGGATCATGGACTCTGGGGTGACATATCATTTTTGCGGGGACAAAGATCAGCTTACAGGATATAGACATGTTCCACCCAAGGTTGCAGAAGTCGGCAGTCGGTACTCGGTCGGCATGGTCACTGACCAAGGATTAATCGACAGTCGAGAGAGTAATCAAATTTAGTCGGGCATTAGTCGATTTTGAATTTTTTAATTATTTTTAGTATATTAAATCAAATTTTAAACATATACTATCATTTATATTCATATTTTTAGCAATTTTAATATTTTTAAGAACTTAAAAAATTATAGCAGGTGCGGAGCTAACCCGCTCGTTCTCCATCGATGAAGTAAAGGCTGCGGTTTGGGATCTCAATGTCGATGCCTCGCCAGGCCCCGATGGATTTCCTATAGCCTTCTACAAGGATTTTTGGCATGTGGTGGGGCAGGATGTGTGGGAGGTTGTCGTGGAATTCTCTTCTGGAAATTTTGGCTTTGATGGGATCAATAGGGCTTCTATTGTGCTAATTCCGAAATCCCAATCTCCAACGTCTATTGATGACTATCGTCCTATTGCAATCTCGAATGCTCTGTACTTGATTGTTGCGAAAGTACTTGCGAGGAGATTGGCGGTACTTTTAGATTTTCTGATTCATCCTTCTCAGGTGGCTTTCATCCCCGGCCGATCGATCTCCGATGTAACGGCCCTCGCGTCTGAGATGGTTGATTGCTGGGTGAGACATGAGAGACGCGGCTTCCTTTGGAAGGTCGACTTCGCAAAGGCATACGACTCGTTGGAATGGAGCTTCCTATGGTCCGTACTGCGTGCTCGCGGGTTCCCGAATGTTTGGATCTCATGGATGCGCCGATGTGTTTCTACGGCATCTTTTTCGATCATGCTGAATGGGCGTCTCGTTGGTAGCCGGTTTCAACCAAGGAGAGGTGTTCGGCAGGGGTGCCCACTTGCACCCATGCTCTTTGTCATTGCTGCTGATGTGCTCCCGAGAATGGCGGATCGGGTGATCGCGAGGGGCTTCTCATCTGGTTTCTCGTCTACCTTCCGCAACTGTCCTACACTTCAATATGCGGACGACACAATCGCCTTCATCGAGGGGGGTCTGGACGAGGTTAAAGGGATGGCGGCCACCTTTGACATATTTAGCGACCTGTCGGGGCTTCGAATTAACCACTCCAAATCGAAGATGATCCCGTTCGCCTGGGATGATCGTTATGCGACAGATTGTGGCATGACTCTGGGATGCCACCCCTCCTCTCTCCCAATTGAATACCTGGGCCTACCACTAGGCGCGAGAAGAGCGAGATTGTCCCATTGGAACAGGGTCATCGATAAGGCGGAGAGAAGGCTGACTGGGTGGGGGGCGGCCATGCTGTCCAAGGGTGGGCGCCTTGTGCTAATCAGGTCGGTTCTGGCGGCCATTCCTATCTATTTCCTGGGAAATTGGTCCATTCCGGTGGGGATCAGAAGGAGGCTCGAGGGCCTTATGCGTGCATTTCTTTGGGGGAGAAGGGGCTCCGCATCGCGGGGCATTCATCTTGTTGCATGGAAGGATGTGGCGAAAAGGAAGTGTGACGGTGGGCTAGGCATCCGGAGCCTGGATCTGGTAAACGATGCTCTCATGCTAAAATGGGTAAACAAGCTTTGGGGTACCTCCTCTGGCTTCTTCCCCTCTATGTTACGTGATATCCTCTCCATCGGGATGGACTTGATGCGTGATACTGAGACCACGCGCTCTGGGACGCCTCTATGGAGGGGAATCGCATCGGCGGCTAGGCGGTTCTCCCACCTGTTCAAGCGGATGCTGGGGGATGGAAACTCTTTCCGCTTTTGGCACGACGCGTGGGCGGGGGATGCCCCTCTTGGTAGCTCCTTCCCTCGCCTCTGTGCCTTGGCGGCTAATTCGGATGACTCGGTGGCGTCAGCTTGGGATGGGGGCGGCTGGTTCCCGTGCTTTGCGGCGAACCTCTCCGACGATCGCTTCGATGATCTCCTACGCCTGTTGCATCAGCTTAGGGATGCGCCAACCCCATCAAATGGAAGGGACCACTGGATCTGGCGTGGCGGCACTTTCTCCACGAGGCAAGCTTTCAAGATCATCTCCCATCAACCTAACTACGATCGCACCTCTCTTTGCAAGGATTTGGGATGGCTGTGGACGTTAAAATTGCCTGAGAAGGTCGCTTTCTTCTTGTGGATTCTGCGGCGCGGAAGGGTATTGACACGAGATAGGTGTGCTATGTTCTTGTCGGGGGATACATCCACGGATTGCGTGCTGTGTACCGGCGAGTTGGAGACCCTGCAACATCTGTTCTTCGCCTGTCCATGCTCTATCTCCATTTGGGAGGGCATCAATGTATCTTGGGTGGACACTTCTTCGGCCGAATCTTTCTGGATCACGTTGCGATCCCGTGCGGATCGCCAAAGACGGGAGCTTCTCCGCCCCCTCGCTTGCATATGGGCCTTATGGCTTGCTCGAAACGCCAAGATTTTTAGGGGCCAAAGATTTTACGGGGAAAACGTCTTAGCGCATGTCGAAGCTCTTCTGAATGATTGGCTGTTGCGATAATGTTTTTGTTGGGTGTGGTTCTTGGGATTGTGGACTGTGTTGTAGTCAGGGATCCTCTTGATCCCGGGTGCTTGTTTCCACTTTGTATCCCACTCTTATCTCTTTCTCCTCCACCCCCGTATCGTTTTTAATAAATTTGGGGCGAACACTACCACGTGTCTCCCCCGAACCTTTCTGTGTTCAAAAAAAAAAAAATAAAAAATTATAGCAAGAGAAGAAAAAAATGAAGCAAGTTAAGATCAAAATGTTTGATACATATCACGAGCAAATGTTCAAAAACACATACAACATGTCCAAAAAAAATACAATTGTAAAGTAAGACAAGTCAATCAACTTAATCCTCAATGTCATCATCCAACTCCATCTTTTCTTCTTCTTCGTCGTCGTCGTCATCATCATCATCATCATCATCTTCTTCTTCTATATCATCAAGATGTAACTCCTCCTCGTTCTCATTCATCGGCGTAGCATTGGAGCTTGAAGATGAAGCTCCCCTGCTACGGTCAACTCGTTGGCTCCTTCTCGGTTCCAAATTCTCTTCAGCACTACTAGCATGTGCTACAGTACTCCATTTCAATCCGGAACCTGAAAAAACCTCCTCGTCATGAGCATTGACACCTCCGGTTCATTCAGCCATGTATGCATGATAACGAGATGAGAGAGGATCTTTTTCTTTCTCAACTTGACGTTCCTGCAAGTTTGAATTGAAACACACATACACAAGATCGTTCAGCTTCTTCGTCTCCAATCTTTTTCTCTTATTTGTATGGATCTGAAGACCAAATACAATTTTTAAATTTATATCAATCACTATGTTATAGTTTACTATTAGTAATCAAATTTGGTGGGTGGAATGGAGTCATTACCGAGTCAAATTTAGTCCAGTTACACTCACATCTGGAGGATGAAGACGTCAAGCTCAAGATCTTGATGGCTATTTAAATAGACGTCCCATCTCCATGATTATACCACCAATTAGCTATTTAAATAGAGAATTCGTCAATATAATATGATATAATAAAAAAGGCTTGTCAAAGAGAGAATTGACAGGAGGATTAAATACCTGGATCATAATTACCGTCATTTGTCATCCTCTGTCTCACAACTAAAGGCTTGCCAAAATCACCTCGACCAAGTTTGCATGCTGGAAACTCGTCCTTGGTAATTGCATCTTGTATATCCAAATCTGGATAAAATCTTTCCAACACTCCTTAAACCCTCTCCTCACCACAACATCCGGATTACCACGAGACTCAACATAGAAGAAAAAAGGGTTCAAGTAATAAGTTGCTAGATACAATGGAGTATCGAGCCTCCCTTTGGTCTTGTAGGTAACGACATCCACAAAAAATTTGTAAGATGACTCCACGTCATTGAATGATGCAATTATCTCCCGTTTGGCATCTTCAAGTTCTCCGTACATAAAGCCCTTGGATGGACGTCGATCTGCATCAACCACACGCAATAAACGAACCAATGGAGTGAAAACTTGGACAACATGTACGGTGTGGTTCCATAATGTAAGGTTGAATTCAATGGAACTCACTGCTTCTCCCTTCTTGGTCTCGTACTATTTGCAGTTCCTCCACTCTTCCGAGGAAAACATCAATATAAGCTTGTCTTTCTTCTCATTCAGGCTCTCAAGAGTGAGAAAAGTGGTTGCAAATCTTGTTTGGTCAGGCCTTGCAATGTCTCTCTTGTTGGTGAACTTGCGCATCAAGCTTAGTTTTGGTGTGAGAGTATATAAACACCGCGAGCCTCTTTGCCTTTGTGATTGCACTCCCCACCTTCATCTCTTTGCTTATCTCCCGCAAAGCAAGATCAAAGGAGTGCGCGACACATGGAGTGCACCAAATCCGTGGATATTTGGCGAGTAGCAATCTTCCCGCTGCTATATTGGCAGATGCATTATCCGTCACAATCTGAACCACATTGTCCATGCCTAGTTCTTTAAGACACTCCTCCACCAGCTTGAAGATGTATTTCGCAGTGTGAGCCTCATTTGAGGCATATATGGACTTACAAAGTGAAGTCCCCAAGGTACAATTAACACAAAAATTGATGATGCTCCTTCCACGCATGTCCGTCCACGCATAAGTCATCGAAGAGCATCCTGTCGACTTCCACGTACCATGATGACATTGCAAGTCACTGTGCATTTTCTTCACCACATTCTTCAGAAGTGGACCACTAAGCTCATACCTTGTAGGAGCCTTTAGTCCATGCCCATACTTCCCAATCGCCTCCACCATCTGCATGAAGGACTTCATCATCAATGCATTTAAAGGAATCACCGATGTTTATGCCCTTGGCTATAGACAGGGTGACCCTATCACGATTCCTTGGAGAATGCATCTTTTGTGGTCATCTGACGTGATGATCCTTCCAATGCGACATTCTGTTCCAAGGAGTCGAATACTCGTGATCTCTTCGTCGAACCCGCATCTCCAGTGATATTAATTTCCTCTCTCAGCTCCTGAACGTCAGCAGCTTTCTGGCTCTTCTGCCTTGCAACATCATCAAGATATGCGTTCATCTTCTTCTTCGTCTCTTCATCCACCTTGGAACATGCATCCACATTGCCTCTACGGTGTGCTAGATATTGCTTGAACTTGTACACACCTCCCTTGACAACCTTCTTGCATAATCTGCAAGTAACTGTATTTGGAACTGCACGGTTCGAAAAATAACCATATTGGCATGCATGATCAGTTGATCCTGGCGGTACGCAAAAAGATGAGTCGCTAACAGAAGCGACGTTCGCTGGAGGTGTATCCATCTACATAGTCACAAACTCACAAATTATTAATCAACAAATACAAAGCTAACCGAACTTACAAGTTACTAATCAACAAACTCACAAGTTTTTTTTTGAGGCTCAAACAAGGGGGAAACACTCGTTGGTGCTCGCCCCAGAGATATATATTAACCAAAGTGAGAGGCGAAGTATACTTACAGTGGGTAAGAGGGGAGGGAAGACGACTAGGGAGAATAATAATACAATGAAGACAACCGGCAAACAAACGCCGTGATCCAATTAACTACACCACTCGGAAATAAATCTACTCGCCGTAATGTTCACGTTCTCCTTATAAAAACTCATGCCCGAGAAGATAGCCTCATTTCTAGCACGCCAAATGGACCACAACCGCGCGATTGGGCCCAACAAATCAGATCTATCCATTGTCCTGTTGGACCACAATACGCCGCACCAGTCTTCAACATTAGCCGCACGAGCCCAAGCAATGTCGTCCCAGAGCGTCGCGACCGAGCTACAATGAAAGAACAGGTGATCGGCCGTTTCTTCAGCAACCCCGCAAAGCTGGCACCTGACGCTAGAGTGAGGAATGAACTTCGCGCAGCGATCCCGGGTCATCAACCGTCGATGACGAAACACCCATAAGAAGAAGGCGATGCGCGACGGCAAGCGTAGTCCCCAAAAGAATGCACAATCGCGCACCAGTGGAGCGGGCAAGGCAGGGGTGGGAGAGAGCAAGGCCCTGAATGCCTTGCGAGTGGTGAAAGCCCCCTCCTTCCAAGACCAATGGTCCGGCTGAGCAGAGGGAGAGGCCGTAGAGGAAAGAGTCTCCAGCAGAGAGGCGAATTCCCCCGCGCGCTGATCCGAGAGAACACCCGAGAACGTAGGGCACCAACATCCGTTGGTCCAACAGTCCGCGACAGAGGCGAACCGATTCGACGCCATAGCATACAACCTCGGAAATCGCGTCTGCAAGGGGCCTCCCCCCGATCAATCGTCCAACCAGAACTTGAATACGTCCCCCGTCCCAAGCACCGGTGAGAACATCGCGCGGTTCCGCCGTAGAGTATCATAAACACATCGCCAAAAAAGAGAGGAGTGGGAATGTAATGCCCCCCGCATGAGGCCTAGCCATTCGCTGCCCAAGAGCGCCCGCAGAACGTTACAAAGAAAAGAATCATCCTTGCCCCAGATTTTACTCACCCATTTCAACAGTAATGCGTCGTTGACGCGATCCAAGCTACGAATACCAAGACCACCGGAGCTCTTTGGCAAGGTCACCACGTCCCAAGAGACCAAATGGACCCCTCTGTCGCTACCGTCCGAACGACCCCGAAGGAATCGCCGCATACATTTTTCCAATCGTAATCGAATTCCCACGGGAATTTTATGAACCGATAGGAAATAAATCGGGATAGAAGAAAGGACGGATTTCAGCAGGACAAGGCGACCACCAGGGACAACAAGGCGGCCCTCCACCCCGCTAGGCGCGCCTCCATCCTCTCCGTGATAGCCCGCCATTCATTAGATCTGGCCCGTCCAACCGATAGAGGAACGCCAAGATAAGGGAGAGGAAGCTCCCCAAGCCGAGAACCAAGCAAACGGCTACACTCCTCCGCCTCCGCCGTCGACATGCCGAAGGGCACCACGATGCATTTGGCTGCGTTAGCCGACATCCCTGAAAGCTCGCAGAAAATAGTGATAGTATGAGCCATCCCCGCCACCTCGTCCGGACCCCCTCAATAAAGCAAATCGTGTCGTCCGCGAATTGAATTAAAGGCACGCAGAACTCCCCCTTGCGAAATCCCTTAGTGAGGCCCGCATCAATGACGCGATCAACCATACGCGTCAACACGTCCGAGGCAATAACGAATAGGAGGGGCGCCAAGGGGCAGTCCTGACGCACCCCCCTGCGAGGCTGAAAAGACCCGCCGACCGGCCGGCCGTTGATTAACACAGAAAGCGAGACCTTGGAGACACACCTGCGCATCCAAGCAATCCAAAGATTAGGAAATCCCCGTCTACGCAATGCGGACCAAAGGAATCGCTAATCGATGGAGTCGTAGGCCTTTGCGAAGTCAATCTTCCAAAGAAGGCCCTTCCTTCTAACCTTCTTCCAATCAGCGACGATTTCCGATGCGACGAGAATGCAATTCGCAATATGCCGACCCTTAATGAAGGCCCCTTGAACAGGCGAGATAATACCCTCCAAGATCCGAGAAAGCCGGTTGGCCAAAGTTTTGGCCACAATAAGATAAATAGCATTAGAGACGGAGATAGGCCGAAGATCGTCGAAGTTGAGCGCCGGGGTCTTTTTAGGGATAAGCACAATATTAGCCCGGTTGATACGATCGAAGCCGAAGTTACCATCGCAGAATTCAGTGACCACCGCGAAGACATCCTCCGAGACCACGTCCCAGAAGTCCCGGTAGAAGGCGACTGGAAAGCCGCCGGGTCTCGGAGAAGAGTCAAGATTCAACCCCCAAACGGCAGCCTTGATCTCCTCCAAAGAAATAGGATGGATAAGGAACGCGGAATCCGCGTCCGAAAGAAGGGGAGCCCCCGCCCTGAGCCACCGCCACCGCCGAGGAGGCAAAGCAGAAGAGACACGCCTGAAATGGTCAGAGATGGCGTTTCCAATCTCGCCATCCCCTGTGAACACCACATCATTGATGGAGATGGGCCGAATAGAATTAGAGCGCCTTCGGTTGCTGGCCACCCGATGGAAGAACGCCGTGTTGGCGTCGCCCTCTTTGATCCATCTTTCCCGTGAGCGTTGACGCCATTCAATACTTCTCTTCTTATCCTCCTCCTGAACCCGAGCAAGGGCGGAAGAGCGATCCCGAAGTTCGTCCGCAGTAAGCTCGCGTTCGTTCTCCACGGAATCGAGATGCATGATAAGTTCCTCCGCCGCGATGCGAGCAGCACGCCGGGGATGTCTGGTGGTATTCTTGAAATCAGCGAGGATCCTCCTAAGAGAGGATAGCTTCTGAGAAAGACGAAAGGCCGCCGAACCCGAGACAGGGACCTGGGACCAATGATTCTGGACGATCTCTTTGAAATTTGGTTGTAAGAGCCAACATTTTTCGTAGCGGAAAGGCCCCTGAGGGTTAATGCCATCACCAGAGTCCCAAATAATAGGCGAATGATCCGAGAAGGCGCGGGGCCGCGAACCAACGTGACAAAGAGGGAAGGAGTCCAAAGCCAAGCCGTTCGCAAGGAAACGGTCTATCCGAGAATGAGAAGAGTTATTTCGCCAAGTGTAGGAAACGTCGTTCGGAACCAAGCTAGCAAGCTCCAAATCATCAAGCACATCCAGAAAATCTTGGAGCCAGGGTCGCGGCCACCCCTCCCGCGAGGCCGATCAGAGGAGTGTATGGTGACATTGAAATCACCCCCCACAATCCAGGGCATCCCGGAGAAAGAAATAGCAGCTTCACGCATGTCGTCCCATAATTCCCGACGTAAAATATGACAAGTTGGCGCGTATATGCATGAGAAAACCAATATAGTTGAAGAGATGACACTTTCCAAAACGATCGAAAGCATGTGACGACCTGCGAGCATAGATCGAAACGAGAAGGAGCGAGATCGCCATGTCACAAGTAATCCCCCGGCGGATCCTACCGCGTTAATCGCACGGAACTCATCAAAGGGACCAGCACCAAAAGAACGCCACGTATAGTCATCGATAGCCGCCATTTTCGTTTCCTGTATAAAGGCAACGTCACACCCCCATTCAGAGAGGCGGGAGCCCAGAGACCGACGTTTGACCACGTCCCGAGGCCACGAACATTTCATGACAGGACCTTCATTAAAAGAACCAAAAACAACGCCCAAAAACGCGGAGGAACAACAAAGGATCCACCGATCAACATCCGCCATCATTCGTCCCCTGTGCCTCAACGTCCGAGCCTCCATCGCCGCCCTCCAAACCGCGAACGCCCGCGGCCTCAGCCACGGCCTCCCGCAGAGTAGGACAAGAATGCAGCACCCTAGCCGCTTGAAGAGAGGGGTTGCGCCTGCTGTAAATAGAGGCAAAGCGTCTGAAGGAAGAGTCCAGCCCTGTACCTGAAAGGAGACCTCCCGAAGGCCTAGGGGAGAAAGCGTCAAGCAAGATAGGGGAAGTTCGCATCGGAGTCAAAGGCACCTGAGGAGGGTTGGCTTCCAATCGAAGAGCCTCAATTTGAATCACAAAAGAGTCGGGCAGAGACGTCTGAGTAGCCCTATAAGTGGGCCTCGGCCAAGAATCGCGTTGAGCCGCATAACCGCCCCGCGAGAAAGGGAGATCCGCCGAAAGATCCGAATAGCCAAACCGCATACCTGGGGCGGATCCGAACCGAGGGAAGGAAGATAGCGACTCGATCTCGGGAACCCCCACGACATGGAGTTCAGAAGATACGGTCGAGATCCTCGGAACCTGAAAGGGCGTCTCGAAGAAGCCCACCACATCATGAGTGCAAGGCGCCTCCTCGGGCAAAAACACAGAAGACTCCACGTGGCAAGACGGAAATGAAACGTCACGTGCCACGAGAGGCGGCGGAGACGAAGCGTCGTTGCGGCCCGGGTTGGCAATGACCGGCGAAGCATGGAAGAGCTCGTCGTCGACCAACGCCGGAGAAGCTGAGACCGTCGAAGAAGGAGGAATAACTGTGAGTTCAGACTTGAACCGCCATCTGCCAATCTTGAGAGACCCAAAGAACGACCCCCCATTCGCCTCGCGGAGGAAACCCGGACTGCATTCAAAGAGCACCTTCAAGGAATGCCAGTCGACCAACGGAGCGAGGCCGTCATCGATGATTGCGAGGACTGATCCCCACCGGTGAAACGCCTTGTTGAGCAGAGGGATAGACCTGGAGAGGAAGGGAACACCTGAAATGGAAGCCAAGCAAACCTCGGTCGCAGAAGAAACTCCATCAGCCACGCGAGGTGGCCGCCATAAGACGGCGTCGTTAGGGCCTTGACGCAATAAGCAATCCCGAAGCTGAGAGGAGAGCCCGCGAACGCAGCAGTGAGAGGCATCCAACACGCAGAAATCCCCAACGAAGGAAGGGCCCAGAGAGTCAAGAACGCTCGTCTTCACTAGCTCCCAAACGACGCCGGGACGACGAGCAACCCCGATAAGCATCGACCGGGGGTAGCCGAAGCCCTCATCCTGCGCACGCGAAGACGAAGCCGAGACATGCAAACCCGTAGCAAGAGAGATAACCGACGTCGAGGCAGCCCCATGCGCGGAAGAAGTTGCACCCAGCGCAGTGCCGCTCCCCGCGTCCTCCCCTCGTGAATGGTTGTGCTCCATATTAACCAAAGAAACCGTAGGCATCGGAAGAGAACGAGGGGCCACCACCTGAGCGTAAGTGCGAGCGGGGGCCTCACCTGAACGCCACGTGGATCGGTTGGGAAGAGGAACAGGCACCGACCGCACCGAGAAGCCGGAGGTTGGAACCCCGGACTGGACCGAGCTGCGATGCCGCACCCAACTGCAAAAGGCTCGACGGTGCCCCGTAGCCCCGCATGCAAAGCAACGTGGAGGCTGAGGACAAGCGGAGGCAATATGACCCCGCTCCCCACACCGGAAACAACGCTTGCCAGCCTTCTTTCGAGAAATCACCGTCCACCCGCCCGCCGCAGCTTCCTCCTTAACCTTAGAGCCCTCACCGGGAAAGGCGGTTCTCTTGTCTTTCGAAGCTCCCACTGCCACCTTCGAGCCACCGGCACGATCCCCTTCAAAGTGCGATGCTAGCCGGAGTGTCTCGTCAGAGGCACTCGCAGCGTCCGCTCTCGAAGTCCCAGCAACCACCCGAGACCTCGCACCGCATTCGCCGCTCCCACTCCCTCTCGCACTCCCTCTCGCACTCGCCATCGAACTCGCCCTTGGAATCTGTGGTGGGAGAATTTTCCTAAGTTAGTCAATCAACAAACACAAAGATAACTAAACTCGCAAATTGAAGTACCTAAGTTACCTAACCATCATGCAAATCAACAACAAATATCTAAATTAAAAAACATTTAGAGTGCAATAAGATAATAAGCTAATCTTATATATAAGATACCCAACATGCCTTCATCATGAAAAATTAAATTTTTACTCCTAAAATAAACAAACTAGAAGAAACCCTAACCTAACAATGGAAAAACTAGTAATGAAAATCTAAGCAATAATATCTACGATCAACCTACAAATTAGGAGAGAAAATATATCCTTACAATAAAATCTAAGATCAACATAAGCAAATCTAAACAATAACATCTAAGATCAACTTAAGCAAAAACAAAAAATTGAAGAAAATCTAACCAAACATTGCTATTTGCTAACAATAACATATTAACATCTAAGTTCAACATCATCAACCTAAGAAAACTAGAAGAGAAAATATAAGTAAAAACAAAAAAACCTAACCTAAACCGTGATTAGCGATGCGCAAGGTTGCAGAAAGCGGTAGTGAGTGCTCGGTCGGCGGGGTCACTGACTAAGGATTAATCGGCAGTCGGACGACTAATCGGATTTAGTCGGCCATTAGTCGGTTTTGATTTTTTTTATTATTTTAATATATAAATTAATTTTTATACACATATTCTTATATATTTACATTGATTTGTATATTTTCTATACTATCATAATAAAATAAAAGAAGTAATTGTCTTTAAATATAACATTAAACATATTAGAATAAGTTTGCTTTTAAAAATTTGAAAAACTAAAAAAATTAAAATATCTCAATGTAAAAGTCGGCCTTGTAGTCGGCCGACTAGGACGATTAGTCGGGTTGATCGACTAGGCCTAGTCGAGTCGACTATGCCACCGACTCGATTAGTCGGGCCGACTAATCGGCCTAGTCGGCTGACTTTTACAACAGTGGCAATGCGGCTTGGTGCTGGAGCTTGGAGGCGGCGAGGCGGCGCCGACGAGGCACTGGAGGCGACAAGGTGTCGTGGGGTCGGAGTATCACGCATTAGAGGGAGGGTCAGGGGGTCGGGGGGTCTGTTGAGTTGAGGGTTACTGTTAGACAATAACCCTTTAACTCAATACCCGGATCAGATTGTTGGATCCTCTAAGCGAAAATCGGCCGCCTAGTCGGCCGACTACACGCCCGATTAGTCAGGCTCAAGAGACTGTAGGCTGACTTTGCCTATTCGAGTTGGGTACCCGCCCGAGTCGCATAGTCAGACCGACTAGTCGGCCTAGTCGATCGACTTTTGCAACACTGGTTCCACCAGGGAGAACTGTTATGATAGTTGATAGGACTCATTCCCCATCACTGGACTTGGGGAGATTAGTTTAAAGCCTTCTATGCGTCTACAAAATGTATTACATGCTCATGTTTTCTCTATGAATTTATTATCTATTAGTCAGATTATGAAGAATTTGCATTGTCGGTCTATTTTTGACTCGTCGTCTCTTGTTTTTTAGGACATTCTTACGGGCAGAGTGATTGGTTGTGACCGTGAGCAGGGTGGTCTTTATCGTCTGGTCCGAACTCCCTACACAAGCGTATCCTCTCATTCAACAAGATCAGTCTCTTCCTTCACCTAGCACTTGCATTTTGGCCACCTCCCTCTCTAGAAGATGTGTCATATTTTGCCGCAGATTTCATCCGGTTCTTCCTTCCAGTGCGAGGCATGTCAGTTGGGAAAGTATCATTGGTCTGAATTTCCTAGTCAGAGTCAGAGCAATAGCTCCCTTTTTGAGTTATTTCATGTTGATATTTGGGGTCAGAGTCGTGTTCCTGATCACCGGGGACACATGCTTTACCTTGTTGTTGTTGATGGTTTTTCTCGTTTGTCATGGGTCTTTTTATTGAAGAATATATCTGAAGCAGGAGATGTGATCAAACCTTTATCACTGAAGTGCAAAATATTTTCTTTTCTTATGTGAAATTCGTGAGAACTTAATGCTGTGGAATTCTGTATACGTGCTCTATCACATTTCTTTTCATCCCGTGGTATTACTCATCAAACAACCTGTACTTATTCTTCTCAATAGAATGGTGTTGCAGAGAGAAAACATCGTCGTTTACTTGTTGTCACTCGGACTCTTCTCATTCAGATTCGTGCCCCACATTCATTTTGGGTTGATCTTGTTCTTACAACATGTTATCGGGTGAATCACATGCCTTCATCTGTCTTGGATGAGAAAATTCCTTTCTCCATAGCTTTCCTTGAGGAGTTGTTCTCAATTACCCATGTTTTTGGCTCTGTTGCATTTGTCCACCAGTTGGCTCCATGTCTTTTTTTTGAATGCCAGGTTGAGGGGGATACACTCAGTGATGTTCACCCTATTTTATTAAAAATAGAAGGTAAACAACCCGGAGTTTACAAAGGTAACGAAAACCCAAAACAAACACAACCACTACAAAACCCAATCATCAACCAACTGCGCACAGTACATCTCCACGTTTTCCTTGTAGAATCGCTGCCCCGAAAAAAGAGCTGCATTTCTGTCCAGCCATATTGCCCACAAAGTTGCCACGGGCCTAAGGATCGCCCGTCTCTCTCTCTCTATTGGCCACCAACGAACCACAAAAAGAAGCTAGATCGTTAGTGCAAATCCATGACATATCTGCATCCTCCCAGAGGACTGCCACATTCGGGTAGGTGAAGAAAAGGTGCTGAAGGGACTCCACCGCATTGTCGCATAAAATGCACCTATCCGATACGACGCGAAGAAGCGTAGCGCAACGATCTCTCGTCATCATCTTTGCCTACGAAATAGCCAAAGGAAGAATCTAATTCGCTCGGGGAGCCTGAGACCCCAAAAGAAACGGCAGTCACGAATCATATCCTTCGACCGCGAGGGTAGAGGCCTACATATCTCCCCATAAGCCTTCCTCGTTGAGAAAGGACCAAACGCCACGCCCAGTGATCTCTTCCCACGAAGGACGCCCCACATCCTTGATAGAGTCCAGCATGGCAAGAAAATTCTCTAGACTTTGATCCGAGAAATTAGCAGAGAAAGTCGGGAACCAGCTACCGTCTGCCCAACAAGATGAGACCGTAGCACTCCTATCAGCCGTCAGAGCGAACATGCGAGGGAACCACAAGCTCAAGGCCCCCCTCCCCGTCCAATCATCCTTCCAGAAATTGAAAAAATCACCATCTCCCAGCACCGGTCTAAACAAGTAAAGGAATTTGGAGACGACCTCCACCACCCCCTTCCAGAACGGCGTGGGGGATCCCATCAGATCAACCGCCACCGGAGGCGCCCCACAGACGCCGTAAATCTCGCGCAGAACCTTGGCATAGAGATCCTCCCCTGAGTCCCAAACTTTGTTGGCCCACTTAAGAAGAAAAGTGTCATTTATATGCTCCAAGCTCCGTACCCCCAACCCTCCTTCGTTCTTGTATCGCGTGATTTGACCCCACTCAACCAAGTGTATCCCCCCCGAATCTCCACCAGTTTTTCAACATAAGAACCTCCGCATCAGCATCTCCAGGCGATTGCGAATCCCCTTCGACAGTCGATGGTTAGACAAGAAATACACATGGATAGAAGAGAGAACCGCCTTCAAGAGGACAAGCCCCCCCCCCCCCCCCCCCCCCCCCCGAGAAAGACTGACCGTCCTCCAACCTGCCAATTTTGACTCCAACTTCTCCACGACCCTTAGCCAATCTCTTATCCTAGTTCTTCCTACAACCAAAGGCATCCCCAAGTAGTCAATCGGTAGCTGACCGCACTCGAGCCCCAAAACCTGCTCACATTCGTCAGCTTCCTCTGTCGAGAGACCGAAGGGGATCACCTTCGATTTGTCCACATTCTTGAAAAGACCAGACATTTCACTGAAAAGATCCAGGGCCATAGACATGCCTGAAACCTCCGCGAGCCCCCCCAATGAAAAATATAGTGTCGTTCGCATATTGCAACACCGGGATCACCAAACCACCCTCGAAGAATCCGGCCGATAAACCGCAATCAACAACCCGACAAGTCATGTGAGCAAGGACATCCACAACGATGACAAAAAAGAGGGGAGCAAGGGGGCAACCCTGACGCACCCCCCTACGCGGCTGAAAGTATCCCCCCTCGGGGCGGCCATTAATCAAGACCGAGTAAGAGGCCGTCGATACACAACGCCGCATCCAAGAAATCCGAACTTCCGGGAAGCCTCTCCTTCGCATAACCGACCAAAGAAACTTCCAGTCAAGGCAATCATAGGCTTTTGCAAAGTCCACCTTCCACAAAACACCATCTCTCTCCCCCCGTCTCCAATCCACAATCACTTCCGACGCAAGAGTTAGGCAGTCCGAAATTTGTCTTCCTTGTATAAAAGCCGATTGTAATGGGGAGATGATGGAGTCAAGAACCCGACCGAGCTGCAAAGCAAACACCTTAGCCACAATTAGATATAGGGCATTAGAAATAACAATGGGGCGGTACTCTTCAATCCGCTGGGCCGAAGCGGACTTAGGCAGAAGAATAATTAAAGATTTATTAACTCGTTCGAAGCCAGCATTTCCAAGACAGAATTCAGAGGTAACCTCCAACACCTCATTGCCAACCAGCTCCCAGAAATCCCTGTAGAAGGCCACCAGGAAACATCCGGCCCCGGAGCCCCATCCGCGTTTAAGTCCCATACTGCCGCCTTAACCTCATCCAGGGAAACTCCCTACGCAAACCATCACACAACGGGGGCGAAAGTGGAGTAGATCCCACCCTCGACCACCTCCATAACCTTGGAATGTTCCTTGCCGAGAATTCCTAAAGTGAGCGGCGATTGCATTCCCCATCTCCTTGTCACCATCCACCCGTATGCCATTAATCGTGATCGAACACAAAGTATTCGAGCGACGCCTTTCGCTTGCTATGCGATGAAAGAAAGCCATCCCCCTCCTTCAGCCACGTGCTCCTCGATCTTTGATGCCATTCGGTGGCACGCTTGAGATCCTCAGCCGCGATCTGTTTCTGAGCGACCGAGCGCTCAACTAGCCAATGTATGTTTGTCGACAAGCTCTCCCCTTGGGCCGTCAATGTATGTTTGTTGGGTATTCTAGGACCTAGAAGGGATACAATGTTATGATCCATTATGCAAGAAATATTATATCAGTGTTGGTGCTCACATTTTTTGAATCTGTGATGTATTTCTCCCCTATAGGTGACAGGCTAGCTTCATCAGACTCTGATGATGAGGTTTACATGCCACCTCCTCCTACGAGTCTGTCATCTCCTCTACCCGTGCTTGTTGTTCCACCACCACCTCCACCTCCTTCTACACAGTCGCATGTGCTCATTGTTCCCTTATTACCAAATTCTCTATCGTCAGCCTGCTTTTGATCGTGGTCATCGCCCGTCATCCAGCACGCCTTAGGATTGTTTTGATAACAAGATTTCTAATGATGGGTATGGAGACATATCTGTGCAGAGATCGTTATAGGAGACTAGCCCACAGATGGAGGAGGTTTCCGATGACTTAGATATACCCATTGCAGTTTGGAAGCAAAAGCATACTTGTGCTTCATATTCCCTTGCTCCCAGGTCTCCTTTCATTGTCTAACAAGGGAATTTCAGAGATTTGCAGTTGCTCTATCTATCGTGGACATTCTACGGAATTATTAGGAGGTATTTAGGGATAGTCGTGGCGTTTGGCTATGGAGGAAGAGATGACTGCCTTGCAATCACGTGGTACCTGGGTTTAGTGTTTGCTCTTCCTGAGGCGTCTGTGGTCAAATGCAAATGGGTGTTCACTGTTAAATATCATGGAGATGGGAGCCTTGATCGTTATAAGGCAAGATTGGTGGCATGAGGATTTACTTAGACCTACGACGTGGATTATATGGACAAGTTCTCCCCAGTTGCTTGTCACTCAACTCCTATGTGTCCTTTCAGTTGCAGTGGTATGTGATTCGCCGTTGTTTCCGCTATGGAGATCTACAAGAGGAAGTGTACATGCAACAACCTCTGGGGTTTGCTGCTGAGGGAGAGTGTCAGCAGGTTTGTAGACTCTATAAGACAATATATGGCCTTAAGTAAAGTCCAAGGGTATGGTTTCAGAAGTTCTCGAATCTGATTGAAAGGCAGGGGTTCAAGAGGTCAAATGCAGGACCACTCACTGTCTGTACAGAGAACACCTAGAGGTACTGTTGCTACCATAGTTTATGTTGATGATATCCTTGTTACAGGAGATGATATGCTGTGGATAAAGACGACAAAAGAGTTTCTGGGGTCGTCAGTTTGTTACTACAGGATCTGGGCACCCTAAGGTATTTCTTAGGGTTAGAATTTGCTAGGAATGCGTAGGGTCTTGTGATGACCCAAAGGAAGTATGTTACATACATACTTGTTGAGAACATGCATGATTGAGTGTCGACCCTTTACTACTCCTATGGATCTTAGCATGAAGTTATACGATGATGATACATGAGGTTGATAAGAGAAGATATAGAGAGATTGATGGGGAAAGCTCCTCTATGTTACTATTACTAGACCTGATATTTCTTTTGCAGTGAGTCAGGTGAGTCACTTCATGGAGCATCCCCGACAGGTACATATGGATGCTATATACATGATATTGAGATATCTAAAATCTTCTCTAGGTGCAGGATTACTATTTAGAAAAGGAGCACCTCTTCTATTTGTGCATGTGCTGATGCAAACTATGCAGGTTGTCCTAGGATAGGAAATCTATTTCGGGCTTCGCGGTGTTTGTTGGCAGTTCTCTTGTTTCTTGGAAAAGCAAGAAACAAACGGTTGTGGCTAGATCAAGTGCTGAATCTGAGTATAGGGCTATGACACAAACAAGTACAGAAATGATTGGGTTTGAGCAATGCGAGTAGATTTGCATATAAATGTATCTCTACCCATGCAGTTACAATGTGTGATAATCAAGCTGCCTTATTCATAGCAAACAACCCTGCATTTCATGAAAGAACGGAGTATATTGAGGTAGTTTGCCATTATACTAGAGATATGATTCACAAGAGCTTGATTTCTACCTTCCATGTCAATTATGAAGAGCAAACGACAGATATCTTTACCAAGGTATTGCTCAGAGGACCATTTCAGAAGTGTTCGTCCAAGCTGAGCATGATTGACATCTATGCTCCATCTTGAGGAGGTGTAGAGATATTTCTATATTTTCTATGTACCTCTTCTTTATTTTATTTCTTTATATCTATATTTTATTGGTAATTTACCCATATGCCTCTGCTCTATACAAGAGAGCTTAGGAATAAATAACTTTTCTATTTCTCCCAGCATGTTCAATTTGCAATCAATTGTCAAAGACTGGCATATTTTAAAAATTAATTATGAGACACTCTTATAAACTTTATTTCACATGCATGGGCACGTATAGTTGTATACTTGTTGATGCTAAAATGTGCATTTGAACTCATGCTATTTTACATCCATTTTTCTGGACAATGATGGAAAGGACAATAAGCCTGAAGTCTACCTTAGGTGCATGTGCCCTCTTAGGTAGATTGCAATAACCTATGCAATGTATTAAAATATTCCTATGAAGAAACCACTTTGGTTACTTCTCTACCCATGGGACCCTAAAATATTAAAAAAGAAGACAGAAGTTATTTGGGTGAGGGGAGCACCTTTTTTTTAGAGAAATGGATGGAAACCCTAAATGGTGTACACCACGATATATGTATTATAAGTTTATAACACATAAACCAATTATAATTACCATGGATCAAAAGAGCCTTGCAATCCTAGAGTTTGTGATGAAAGGGGAGGGGTGAGCGGGAGCGAGAGAGCAACAGATAACAAGGGTAAGGCCACGCTCAAGGTTGAATGGAGGGCCACCAAAAATATGGGTAGCGAGAGTAGCGCCTCCGAAGATGTGGAGATGGAGGACTTGGCTGGAGAGGGGCCATGGAGCCGCCCCAAGACGCGGAGGTGACCTCCGAAGGCTGCGAGCGGGGGGCCAAAGTGGTGTTTCTGATGCGGCGCGACTGACCATTTATCCTAATCCTGCTAGGTGGTATGAACATCTATGCTTCCGATGCGGAAGGCTGGGCCATCGACGGAAGAATGCGTGATGGGGGGCTCCGGGTCAAGGAAGGTCGGTCCGAGAAGACTTATCCTAGTTGCAGAGCAAGTGATGTCGATGGAGCCTGAGAATGCGGTGAATGTTCTCTCTGCGGTTGGCTTGCTTCGCTTTCGATGCGGCTCGCGGAGGAACATAACCTCGATGGGCCCTTTGGTGGGCCTTTTGGTAGAGGAGGGAGATGAAGATGCACCGAGGCAGATCGGGGATGGCGTTCATGTGGCAAAGGAGGAGACTGGTGTGAATTCCATTTGGTTACACGGAAGGATGCTTTGCGTTAGGGGTCTCTTGTCAGAGGGGGTAAAGGAGGTCGTTGCTGGAGCACTAGAACCATGCCTATCGCCAGAGTCCATGGTCGTGGTAAAGTGGCGAAGGCCACCTTTTTTTGGACGGTTGTTCGGAAGGAATGGGTGCGGTTCGGAGACTGTCGATGGCGGAAGTTTCGTTGTGTTGCAGGAGATTAGAGATCCTACGGGGAGCTTTCGTGGAGTTAGGACTTAGGAGAAGTTGTGACCATATGTGCTTCGGGCCTTTGACTGAGAGACGACTTGGAGGTCGTCGTGACGATGCGGGGGGTTTCACCCTCATCGCGTGTGTGGATGCAGATCGGAAAGATATCTGCGGCTCTGTGGATCTCAATGTTGGACATTGACGACTTTTCGGCGGTGGCTCCATCGTGCTTGATGGAGGCCCAAAGGATGCATTCATTGGCAGGAAGATCAGGAGGCGCTGCTCCTGGGGGTGGCGAAGCATTTGCGCCTCCTCCGCCAAACCCTAGCACCGCATGTGGTCGGTCGAGCCGATCCCTTTCGGATCTTTCGGGCAGATGTCAGATGCAGGTTTCGCTTTGAACCCGACCTTTCAGCGGTTTGCAGATCTGACTAGGGATGTACGGTCTCCGAGCCGGAGTAGAAGATTGTCGGGTTATCTGCTCCCTGACATTCAGGTCTGGTTTTTGAGGTTAGTTCACGACTCGAATAAGACAAGGGAGTCGTCCTCTTTCAGTTTGGGTCAACAGTTTGGTGGAGATTCTAGTGGAAACCCTCTGCTTCGTTTGTTGCAGTTGGTGGTGGCCAGAACCTAGGAGGGTCGCAAGGTTTCCAGTATGGAGGCTGATGGCGACATCGCAACGAGGCGGGTTGCTTGTTCCAGGTCTGTCGATGCCAGGGTAATAGAGGCAACGAGCCAAAGGAGACCTGGGAGCTCCGGTGGAGGTGCAAATGTTTTTACGTGGGCTTATAACAATGTCGGTAGTGATGGGGGACCCGTGGGGTTCGACCCAGGGACGGGAGCGAGACTGACGAAGTATGGGGCGACCCCTCCTTGCCATCTTAAGCCGAAGAGGATTGCTGGCTTCATTTGTGCGTCGTGGCAAACACTGACTGGTCCAACGTCAGTTGGGCTTGGTCGTGATGTTCAAAAAAAACTTTTGTTATTCTCTCGAAAATGACGGCGGGCGAACTCGTTGGATTGGGAATCGAGAAGTCTAGAATGCGAGCGTGAAGGTGGATTACATGGTAATGTTCATGCTGTTGGTGAAGAGGTGATTGTTTCCTGCGAGAACTTGGTGAGGTTTCTACCACGACCGGGGTAGGTGTTGGCGGTTTGGTCGTGACAACAGACAATGAGGAGAGGGAGAGATGAATCTACTATCGAACCTTTGTCTGTGAATGTTTTGAGGGCTACAACATAACATGATTTTCAAGCGACGATAGCGGCGAGAGCAGGGGTGTTGATGTTGGAGGCCGACCCCTCAGTTAACCAATGACGTTTCTCTCTTGGAATGTGTGAGGCCCGGGTCAACCAAAGAAGCGGTTGGCTAAAGGTTCCATACTGGCTACGACTACGTGGTCGATCAACGTAGCTTACTATAGGAATCCAAGATCTAGTCTTGAGCCTCCAGCAGGTGGTGCTCCACCTCAGGTCCTCGTGTGACGGAATTTAGAGCTTGTCTGACGGTTGGGAGCTTAAGCAAGATTGTTATTGCCTGGAATATGGGCATGTTTGATGTTATGTATGAGCTGATCCTGACCCACTCGGTATCGGTTTGCTTTGTGAACAAGGCGGATCATTCTCATTTTGTGGTTACCTCTATGTATGGTGTTGCGGGGTCTTCCCCAAATGTGGAGCTGTAGGAGGAGCAAGGTTCGAAATCGAGATTTCAATTTCATTTTCGAGATTTCATGAAATTTTGATTTCGGTGGAAATGTTGGAAATGGTTCAAAAAGCCATTTTTTTAGTTTTTTTGTAAATTAAGATCTTCCAAGTTATTAGAACAATAAATAGCTTATAAATACACAATTGTCACACATATTGCTCGTCTATACCCTTTATATCGGTCACATTGTACAATGTGTTAGATATTGCAAATGGAGTTAATGTGTGTACTTCAAACAATGAAACGATAGATATACACTTACAGGCTTATATAGCATACATATCGATCATCTATGACTATGACGGTATGTCACACACCATATCGAACGTCTCATTGTTAATACTTAATACTTAATAATTGAGTAACAATCTTACAACAAGTGAAAAGACAGATATTCACGTAGACTAAATAAGAACATGCACATTGACGATTAACACAATAAAAGATTAAAATATGTTACCTGGTGATGTGTTTAGTTCAGAACCAAGAGTTCAACGGTGGATCTGAATCACCCCCCTGTTGTCTCTCATAACGCATCGTAGATTCAATGTACTCACAGTAGTTTTCCCATGTCATGTACGATTACATGGCCTTGTAATCCATCACATACTACCTGTATTGGTCATCGATGCCTATGAGTATCCTGAGACGAGGATAACAACACTAGATCCGGTATCACGAGTGGCATGACGAGGCTGCGAAGTACTGGCTTTAGATGCTCGGGATGATGAAAACGGAGGAGGAGGAGGCACTGGCATGTACTCAGGGGGAAACCATAACTGTCACTGTCTATGAAGCTGCTATGGCCTTGCTCAGGTTGGCTATTTTGGTAGTACTCACCGTTGTAGCTACTATATCCCCCATACCCACTTTAACCATATGAATATGATGGAGGTGCATATGCTTGAGGAGGAGGAGGTCCAGGAGGAGCTTGAAAGAATTATGGGAAGACGCCAAATGACCTCTCATCGTGTAATGATCCATATCTACCCAGGAGACTTGGTGTTCCTCCACGATATGGGCTGTCAATGTCCATGCAACTCAAGGAACCTACAGATGATACCAAATCGTCCATGTAGCTGTCGGTTGGACAATGGCCACGACCGTATGCGTCGTAATCCATAGGTCCCAGACTTAGACTTGGAACGAACTGTTCATGTGTGTTCCTCTGTCGCTCCATATATTCACACATTTCATGGAGCCCTTCCTCGAATCTTGTATCTTGTGGTCCACGACCACCCTATGATGTCCCACATGAATATGTTTCCCTACCATCACTAGATCCACCGCGACCGCTAACATCATCATCATCATCTCCAATGCCATCCTTTGACTTGGATTTGGATTTGGAACTAGTGAAGAGAATTTCGTCAGCAACTGCATCAACCTTGGCCTCCGACCCTCCAAGAGGGTCCGTAATTCGCCCGGATCTAGCCAGATAGTCAACTACATCTGCTCCCATTTGCTGGCTTATATTCTCATTTGGTCTTCCACCAGTTAATCGAAAACAAGAGCACCATTGGAATCTATCCACTTCTGGAGAACATCATCATCGTGCATCTTAAAAATGTATGCAAGATCAACAGGGTCTGTTTAGTCCTCTTTATAGTGGCCCTCGCTTGTATGTTTCATCTTCAACCTCAAGTTGTAGTGTACGTAGACAAGATCATGGAGCCCCTGTCCTCCCAACCTGTTCTGTCTCTTCGAATGGATCAAGTTGAATGTGCTCTAGTTCCTCTCACAGCCACCAACAGAAGCGATTTGAGACGACACTTTTACTGCCATTTTTCGTAGGTGGGAGCCTCCATCCTATACAGCAACCACCATTCAGCTACAAAAAATTCAAGTGGAGATAAATCAATAATAGTAGTACATCACTACACATTCAATGTACTTTTTTGTCTTCGTCCTTACCATGAAGAGTACTACCCCATCCATTTACCACCATAATTTGACCAAAGGAACCCAAGGCATCCTCGAAGTACTTCACCTGCACATAGGTTGAAGTCATAAATTGTTACATTATACTCGTAAAGAATATTTTGTGAGTCCCAATCTAACTCCAAAATCAAGATTACCTCGTTCATACACAAGGTATGTATATTCTCGTCCTTGACAAGCTTCTCCACGATAATTTGTACATCTACTAGAAGGTCGGCATTTGTACCAAGACTATTCTTATACTGGTACTTAGGGTTGAAGTAATAAGCTGGACTCAAACAATCACAATTCTCAGATTCTAAAGTGGTATAAAAAAGAAAAATAAATTATGTTATTACATGATACATACGAGTCTTGTGAAGAGGATGTGAGAGTATCTTGGACCATCGCTCGTCTATGATGTCCAGTCATGCTTTGAATCCTTTTTGAACTGCTTCTCTGACTTTCTCTCTCATGCAGCGCCTTGTCTCGTAGATCACTCCCATGGTGGGCTTCTTATCATCGTCTACGATCCCTAATGCAGAAACAACCGGATCTATGATCTTTGTGACCCGAGTTACGTCATCCAAAAAATGAAGATCATTGATCAATGTCTCACTTTCCATCCTCCTTCAACCCGAGCTTCAGTTATTTTGAACCATTCACCTTGACAACACATGGTTTTCAACCATGTCTTGTGTTGTTTCAGGCTTTGCAACATTATAAAATTGGTTACAAAGCATGTGATGCCAGGCCTCTCCATCTCACCATTGCACATACGCCTCATCAACATTAGAATAGTTGTAAATGAATGTGGTGATCGTCTATGCTTACTTTACAACCTTTGAGACGAGCTTCCTCTTGCTGAAGTCATTTAGAATTAAATCAATACAGTGTGCAACAAACAATGTCCAAAAATGACATATCTACTAGACTTCATTATTGTTTCACCTGCTTTCTTGGAGTTGTTGCCATTATCCGTGACTATATGGATAATGTTCTCTTTCTCAACATCTTTGATGATATCTTTCATCAATTTCAGCAGGTGCCAGGTACTTATGGTCCTTTACATGTTCAGATGCATTAACAAATTTCAAAAAAATCATCTTTCCATCGTAGTAAACAAGGAAGTTGATGATCTGCTTCCTCGTGTAGCTCATCCACCCATCACACATCAATGTCACCCTATACTTTGACCATCTCCTCCTCAGCTCGACGATGTACTCATTCATCTCCTCCTCCATCCCAAGATATTTATTCATTATCTCGTAGGATACAGGACCCTTCGCTCCCGTTCCTGCTGCAACGATCTCATAAATGGCATGTTGGAGAAATGGCTTGCTAGCAACATTGGTAGGAATGCTCTCCTTAAAGAAGAGCTTGCTGATGACCTTTCCCACCCTCTCCCGTGCATTGGTGAACATGCCCTTCACTGTCTTCTGCCTCGGATCCTTGCTTGGTTTGTATTGCATGGATCCACTCCTCGTCACGAAGGGCTCAATTCCTTTCCCTTGTGTTTTTTAATGGGTGGTGGTACTGGTGCACCTTCAGAACCTCTCCCACCGCCACCTGCAACATAGAAGCCGCCTCGTGTACTACCTAGTTCTCTCCTCTTGAACTCGCTCCTCATTGATTCTTTTGTTGCCTTCCTATATGCCTTCCTCATCGTTGTAGTCTGAATGTCAGCGGGGTAGACAAAGTCATCATCGTCTGAATCTGAGAGGCTGTTGAATTCTTTCTCAAACATGAACTCTTTGAGTTGTTCATCCCTCATTACCCTCTCTATATCCCTATCTTTCTTCCGTCCAAGCTGGCCTTCACCTTGTCCCTTACATCTTTGGGACAACATGTGTACTTGGCAACATTTTTGTTATTGCCAACAAGATGTTGCTTCATCCTCGTGATCCCCCTCTTCCCACCTTCCCACAAAAATTGCATTGTGGTTTGTCTTTGTTGCCATCAAGAGCGGATGCATACCTTCAACCAATGTCCCCATTGAAATCCCCCCTCTGATCCTCAGAACTGTCAGATCCTGATCTAGAATGTGCCATTATGATGATCACTGAAACCTGCGAAAAAAATCAAAAACCAATCATTCACGAGCCATATGATGCGAACAATTAAGAATCAACTAATTATTTTATTAATTTTCATAAAACAACAACAACAACAAAGCCTTTTCCCACAATTAAGTAGGGTCGGCTACATGGATTCTTCACCTCCATTCAGTTCTATCTTGGGCCAATCCCGGGCTTATATCAACAAAACTAAGATCCCTTCGTATGGTCTCTTTCCAACACTTCTTGGGCCGTCCTCGCCCTCTCTTAGCCGGCTCAACATCCCAACACTCGCATCTCCTAACTGGTGCATCAGCTGATCTTCTTTGCAAATGTCCAAACCATCTTAAGCGGTTTTCTCGCATCTTATCCTCGATCGAAGCTACGCCAACTTTCTTTCTGATTGCATCATTTCGAATCCGATCTTTACGTGTGTGTCCACACATCCACCTTAGCATTTTCATTTCTGCTACATTCATTCTCTGCACATGTCTATGGTTCACAGGCCAACATTCAGATCCATAAAGCATAGCATGTCTCACGGGTGATTTGTAAAACTTTCCTTTAATCGTTAAAGGAATTTTCTTATCACAAAGAACAACAGAGGCTCCTCTCCACTTTAACCAGCCTGCATTTATTCTATTAGTAACATCTCCATCAATTTCCCCATCATGTTGCAGAACAGATCCCAGATATCTAAAGGAATCTCTCTTCTGAATGTTATCATCACCAATCTTCACCTCGATTCCTTCCCCATTGCTTCCATCAAAGGTGCACTCCATATATTTCGTCTTAGCCCTACTTATACGAAATCCTTTAGTCTCCAACTCATGTCTCCAGACCTCAAGCTTCTCATTTACTTCATCTCTAGTCTCGTCAATTAACACAATATCATCAGCAAATAACATACACCAAGGTAACTCATCCTGAATGTGACTGGTCAACTCATCCATAATCAAAGTAAAAAGCAATGGACTCAAAGCAGAACCTTGATGTAAACCAATGTTGATGTCAAAATATCCAGTCTTCCCAGACGGGGTCCTTACACAAGATAAAGCCCTATCATACATGTCCTTTATGAGGTTAATGTATAGGACATGTATTTGTCTCTTCTCCAACACTCTCCACAATATCTCTCGTGGGACAGAATCATAAGCCTTCTCCAAATCAATAAAGATCATGTGGAGGTTCTTCCTTTTAGCTCTATAAATCTCCATTGTTCTCCTCAACAAATGGATGGCTTCAGTCGTTGAGCAACCTGGCACAAACTCATAAATTAATATATTTTAATTTTTCTAACATCTAATATGCACAAACTCATAAAAACTTGTTGTTTGAAATTGAAAGTATACCCGTAATATTCTGAATCCTGATTTTTCAGAATAAAAACAACTTACATCTATACATTTTGGTTTTAGATCTAACAATTAGGGGAACATTTTCGAGAAAAACCACCTAAGAAACACAAAACGTGTAAAATAACGCATAGATATAAGGTTTGATTTTCGGAATTATTCAATTTTAAAATTTCATTTACCAAAATAAATTGAAACACGTTTTCTACATCTAAAACTTAAGATTCGAGATTATCCTTGAATAACGCATCATAATTACACATTAAAACACAAAAGACCCAATTTTCTCTTCCATAGATCTCACATTGTTTCCAAACTACGCTTTACTACTTGTTATACATTAGATCTGAGTAAATACATTCAAAACTCATTATTATTGTGCATTAAAACACAAAAACCCTAATTTTGGTCTCCGAAAATCAAGCTACACATGGCAAGCAAAATCATCGTAGGAACAAAAACCTTAAAAAATTTGATGAAGATTTGATCAATTTTAGCTTACCTTGAAGAAAAGAGTGAAATATGACCTTGGAGAACCTTGAAGAAACAAAGTTGTTGAATATAGGTCGAAATGGGCAAATTTTGACCGACATTTCGGCCTATCTCGCCAAAGTGGGGATTTTTTTATTCAAGATTCGCTATTTTGGCAAGATGGTGAGATGACTCGAAATGTGGGAAATCGACATGTATAGGGGTTTCAATATATCCAACCCATCGAAACTGAAATTTCGACGATATTTCACCGAAATTTCGTGAGATTTAGAACCATGGGGAGGAGTTGCGGGAAATTAGGAGACGATTTTCGGAGTTGGCTTGGTTGGTGGGAGGGGATTTCAATGTGATGCTTTACTCGGACGATGGACCGGGTGCGATAGGTGCACACGGCTCTAGGTTTACCCTATTCGTCGAGGTTGTGGAGGAGTTGGCATTGGAGGTGTTGGATGCCACTAACGAGCGCTACATGTGGAGGAGTTTTTCACCCCGATTGCGCATTGATCGGTTTCCGTTGTCTGTTGAGGCGTTAGAGATGTTTAACCTAGTTGCTGTCTTTTCTTTGCCCATGTCTCGCTCGGATCACACTCCACTATGCTTGGATTTCTGCAGCGATAGAGGTTCATTATCCTACTTCAGGTTTGAGTGATATTGATTGCTGGGTGGCGGTTTTTGTGACATGGTGAGCTCGTTCTGGTCGACTTTGGAGGTAGAGGGGTTGACTACGACCAGACTGGCTTTGAAGTTGGCAGCTTTGTGGCATAGGCTAGTGGGTTTCATGAGAGGCTCTCGTAAGGAGCAGGAGTTGAGGAGAAACTAGGTGCAGTATGAGATGTTGTGACTGTACTTGGTGGAGGACGCCAAGGAGCTAGCTTATTCGGAAGATCTTGAGGAGGACAAAAAGAGGGAAGCTGAGTGGAGGCAACGGTGAGGCAGAAGTGTTTGAAGGAGGGTGATGCTAACATGGTATTTTCCCACTCAGTAAGAAACATGATTCATTCGGCGGAGGTTGCTGGAGAGGAGTTCCGTGAGGAGGGAGAGATAGCGAGGGCCATAACGAACTATTTCAAGGGAATGAGTGGGCAACTCCCATGCAGTGGATAGCGTTGGTTGGGTGGGGGTGAGTCTCATATCTGGACCAGATGCAGAGAGACTGACGATGTCTTTTGATGTGTTGGATGTTCGCGAGACGACATTTGTAGTGAATGCGGATGGTTGCTTGGGGTCGGATGGATTCCCGATCCTATTTTTTTAGGGAATTATGGGATCTGCTTGCTGAGCGGGTGATAGGGGTGGTGGTAGAAACTTTGATTTTGAGCGTCTCAATCGATCATCTGTCTTTCTGCTACCCAAGAAGGATACCGCTACGATAATTGAGGAGTACATGCCGATCGCGCTGTCCAACATGATATATTTGTTTTTGGCTAAGGTTCTAGCCAACCGCCTTAGGGATGTGTTGGGCAAGATGATCTCTCATGCTCAGAATGCTTTTTGCATGGGAGACAACTCATGGATAGTATCGTGACAACCTCCAAGATTGTGACAGACCGGTGTCGAAGGAAAACAAAAGGTGTTTTTTTGAAGATGGATTTCTCGAAGACGTACGACTGTAAAGATTGACTTTTTCTTTGGGCATCTTTGCACATACGTGGCTTTTTTGATAGATGGATCTCGTAGATGAAGAGGTGCATTATGACCGCTTCCTGTGCGATCCTAGTGAATGGGCAACCAAAGGAGGGGGTACTTTCAGCCGCAGCGTGGGGTTCGACAGGGCTGCCCGCGTGCACTCTTTTTTATGCTCGTCACTGATGCCCTGTCGATCATGATTGACTGCGCTATTTCGGGAGATTTTTTGCAATGGATATTCAAGGGAGGACCTTCACATTCCCATTCTACAATACGCGGACAACACAATACTTTTCGCAAAGGGTGGCGCTGATAGTTGCAGGAGTTTATCTGCCATTTTGGACATCTTCAGGACTATTCCCAGACTGAGATTGAACATGGAGAAATATGAATTTATTCCTTTTGGGCTGGCAAATGCGGCGAAGGAGGAGATGGTTGCACATTAGGTAGCCGACAACCAACGCAAGAGACAAATTCTTAAATAATGTTTGTTTTAAGAACACTATTTAGGAATTCGTCTCAAAATAGTTCCGATCTTTTCAACATGGATTCAAGTAAACATTGAGATTTCATTGGGGTATTCCTTACTAGTGATGTGTTCCATCGCCCGGATGCAATGAGAAGTTGGCAAGGACCGCTACATCGCTTTGGATTTAGTTCAAAATTTACAAGAGTTCTCGCATGAGGAATGCATGCGAGTAAATAAGCTAGTTCCGCTGCATCACCGCCTGGATGCCGTCCAAAATATACAAAGGTTCTCAAATGATGGATGCATTCGAGTAAAGAAGTTAGTCCAAAAGAGATTACAAAGGAAGTTACGGATATGTAGTTGGAATATTGGCACTTCGACTAGTAAATCATTGGAGATAGTAGATACGATGAAAAGAAGGAAGATTATGATACTATGTCCCCAAGAAACAAAATGAATTGGAGAGAAAGCAAGGGAGATGGAGAATGCATGCTTTAAACTTTGGTGTTCAAGTAAAGATAATGGCAGAAATGGTATTAGAGTGATTATTCACAATGATTTGAAGGATGGTGTAGTTGAGGTGCAAAGATTCGAGGATCGTATTATTTTGCTAAAGTTGGTGCTTGAAGAAGAAATTTTGGATATGCATTGCAAATTGATTTAGATGAAAGGATACAAGTTTTGGAAGATTTAGATAAGATTATGCAGGGAATCCCACAACGAGAGATAATTTACCTAGGTGGAGATCTTAATAGACATGTGGGAAAGAATGCTTCAGGGTATGCTAGTGTTCATGGAGGCCATGACTTCGGGGTTATAAATGAAGAGAGAAAAGTTATTCTGCATCTTGTAATAGCTTATGATCTTTTCATAGCAAACTCTCTCTTTAAAAATATAGGGAGCATTTAATTAGTTATAAGAGTGGCCCGACTAGAACACATATAGATTACTTTGCGTTGAGAAAAAGAGTTCGGTTGTGTTGCAAAGACTGCAAAGTAATCCTAGGCTGCTCCATGAACTGGCTCACCCGACTCATTGCAAAAGAGATATATGGCCTAGTAATAGTAACGTGTAGGAGCTTACCCACCATCTCTCTATATCTCATTATCAACCTCATATGTATCATCATCATATAACTTCATGCTAGGATCCATAGGAGTAGTAGAGTGTCGGCACCCAATCATGCCCGTCTCAACAAGCTTGTCTGTAACATACTTCCTTTGGTCATCACCAGACCCTGTGCATTCCTAGCAAATTCTAACCCTAAGAAGTACCTTAGGGATCCCATATCCTTAGTAACAAAATGACGACCCAGAAATTCTTCTGTCATCTTTATCCCTTGCACATCATCTCTTGTAACAAGTATATCATCAACATAAACCATGCTAACAATAGTACCTCTAGGTGTCCTCTGCACAAACAGTGAGTGGTCTGCATTTGACCTCTTGAATCCCTGCCTTTCAATCAGATCCGAAGGTTTCTGAAACCATGCCCTTGAACTTTGCTGAAGGCCATGTATTGCCTTATGGAGTCTACAAACCAGCTAACATTCCCCCTCAGCAGCAAACCTCGGAGGCTGACAAACATGCGAATCAACAAGAAATATCTAAATTAGCCAACATTTAGAGCATAATAACCACAATGCTAATTTTATATAAGCTAACCAACGTGCAAATAATCTTACTCTTGAAATAAACTAATAAGCTAACCAACATGCAAATCAGCAAGAAATATCTAAGTTAACCAACATTTAAAGCATAATAAACACAAAATCATCAAGAAAAACTAAGTTTTTACTCTTAAAATAATCTAACAAGTTTACCAACATGCAAATTAGGAAGAATATCTAAGTAATAATATCTAAGATCAAGCATTGAACCAAGATAGAGCAACAAACGAGAAAAACATTGAAAAAAATCCTCACCTTATACTGGCTGAAGTAGGTGGAGAAGAGGGAGTTGCGACACGGAGGAGTGGGACCGACGCCAAAAGGACTGTCCGAATGGTCGCTAAGGACGCAGAGGAGGGGTCGGTGACACGGCGGAGTTCGGGAGTCGAGGGAGCTACAATCGGCGGAGCTCGGGGTGGGAGGGGTTTCGTGCGAAGGCCAAGGGTTTAGGATCGGGGTTACTGTTCGACAATAACCCCAATCCCTTTATTCGGGTATCTGGATATCCGGATCCTCTTTTTTTCGTTTGAAACTTTAATGCAAAAGTCGGTCGCTTAGTCAGCCAACTAAGCTAGTTAGTCGCTCACCTTGTTTTAAAAAGCGCACCTCGAGGTGGTGAGGCGTAAGCCTCAAGGCGTTTTTTGACAAAAGCACCTCGAGGCTTAAGCCTCACCCAGAACTTCTGAGGCTTAAGCCTCAGGGTAGTGTGAGGCGTATGAGGCGGTGAGGCGGTCGAGGCGAGGCGGAGGCGTAAGCCTCAAGCGCATGGCTTTTTTTTAAAATTTTTAGGTTATGTGCTTTGCACATGACCTTGTTTTGCCATAAACATGATACATTTTTTTGCTAGTATTATTGTTTCTATGTTAAACCTTGCATATTTCTATAAATATGTCCATACAAAGAGAAGAGATTGCTTGAAACAAGTGAAGCTCGATGATCTTGTACATCATGTTCAATTTATCATATTGCATCCACACATACTAGTTCTATTGTACACAACGTACACGATTGTGTTTGAATTGTAATAAAATTGTTATACTACTTGTAAGTTTGCAACTTGATATTGTTATTTGTTTGTTCTTAAAATAGTTATCACATATACGAAGAAGCAAAGTTGAAAAGAAACACATGGAGTAGAATAATTATTGTAGAGGTTTATGTTATGTCATGATGTACCGTTACGTAATTTCTATTTACCTCATGTACATCTATGTAATTTACCCAAGGGTTTTCTCTCTATAGGGCTCATTAGAATAACAACAAAGTATTTTGCTCTAACATGGTATCAGAGCTAAAACCCTAACCTAGAGTTTTCCACTGCCGCTCCCCTCTTCTTCTCCTCCCGCCGCCACCACCTCCCGCCGCCACCTTCTCCTCCCGCCGCCAACTTCTCTCGCCGCCACCTCTCCATCCCGCCGCCACCTTCTCCCGCCGCCCCCTTCACCCGCCGCCACCTTTTCCCGCCGCCGCCTCTCCGGCCCGCCGCCGCCTCTCCGGCCCGCCGCCGCCCTCCTCTTCAGTCGGGCCTCGGCACCTCCTCCATGGATTCAAGTGCATAAAGTCTACATATGCACTTGAAATCCAATCCGGTCTTTGTAGACACCGGTTCATTTGTATCTCATCCCTAGATCTTCTCCGGCAAAATGTCAGAACAAAAGGTCGATATGCCCTCCATAGGTGCCTTTAAAGGTTCGGCGCAAATAGTCAAAATGGACGGGACAAACGATGAGCTCTGGGCGATGCAGTTCCTGAGCCTCATGAAGTCATGTGGTAAGAAACACATTTTTACCGAAGATGAGCCGGCAGAGAAAACAGGGATATATGCCTCCTGGGAAGCTGATGATGCGTACGCCAATGTCTGGCTATCGGGGACGCTTTCGATGGAGATTGCCAATGACGTCCTCCATCAGCCACCGCCAAGGCGATTTGGGATATTCTGGCCACTACATATTCTCAGGTTCGGAACGAGACTAAGATGCTGCAGCTGCAGCATGATATTTTCACGATGAAGCAAAATGGCCGGCTACTTCACTCTCTGTACACGCCCCTCCGAGGGATGTTCGAGAAATTATACAGCTCCATCCCGCTCACAGCAACCCCCGAGCAGCAGAAGACCTTTCGCAATGCTACTATGGTGGGGGTATTACTTGCTGCCCTCAATCTAGAGTACAAGGCTGCCCGCTCTCAGATCCTCATTGATGCCACTATTCCTCCTATGGAGGAAGTCTACAGAAGACTTAGTCGTATCTCTTTTTCCTCCAGCACAGCCACTCCACCACCTTCGGCGATGGCGGTTTCCCGAGGACGAAGTGATTCGTCTTCTTTCCGTGCATGTGGAGGTGGTACACGTGGCCGAGGAGGTCGTATGCGCCTGACTTGCTCGTTTTGTCATCGCACTGGTCATTCCGAGGATACATGCTAATTCTAAGCATGGATTTCCACCTTCAGCACGTGTTGCTGAACATGTTCAGTCTTCTTCAGCATCTACTCCAGATCACAGGTTCGAGGAACTTGTGGCACGACTTCATGACATTATGCCACAGTCATCATCGGAGGCTGTCGGTACCTCTGATGTCGCTGCTTCTGCATCGGCTAATACCTCTACTGCTGCTAGTACCTCAGGTAATACTTTTGCCTTTCGTCATAGCCATGATCTATCAGGTTGGATTGTCGACTCTGGAGCCACCCATCATCTGTGCCGTGACAGAGATACACTTCAGTCCTACAAAGACATTCCATCAAGTCGATCTGTGCTCATAGCTGATGGAACTCATTCCCCTATTGTGGGATAGGGGGAGACCTCCTTATCACCCTCCATGCACTTGCAGAATGTCTTGCATGCACCTGAGTTTTCCATGAATCTTTTATCAATTAGTCAGATTACAAAAGATTTACATTGTCGTGCTATATTTGACCCATCCTCTGTCATTTTTCAGGACATACTAACGGGGAGGGTAATTGGCTGTGGTTCTGAGCATAATGGCCTATATCGTCTGGTCCGGAATTCCTATGTTGGCGTCTCTATTCACTCTCAGGGATCCATTTCTCCGTACACATGGCATCTTCGCTTTGGTCACCTTCCGCTCTAGAAGATGCGTCACCTCCTGCCTCAGATCTCTCCAACTTCATCATTTCGTTGTGAAGCTTGTCAATTAGAGAAGCATCATCGTTCTAGCTTCCCTAGTCGTCCGAGTCGGAGCAGTAGCTCCCCATTTGAGTTGTTTCATATAGACATTTGGGGTCCGATCGTGTCCCAGATCATCAGTTACACATGTTTTATCTCGTTGTGGTTAATGATTTTTCCCGTGTTTCTTGGACTTTTCTGCTTAAGAATAAACCTGAAGCTGGAGGTGTTATCAAGAATCTTATCAATAAAGTGCAGAATGTTTTTTCTTCTACTGTTAAATATGTGCGCACAGATAATGCATTGGAATTCTGCACTCGTTCTCTTTCTCAATTTCTTTCCTCTAAGGGCATCATTCACCAAATTTCCTGTGCTTACACATCACAACAGAATGGTGTCGCGGAGAGGAAACATCGTCATTTTCTTGATATTGCTCGAACATTACTCATTCAAAGTTGTGTGCCATTGGCTTTTTGGGGAGATGCTATACTCACATCATGCTATCTGGTTAATCGTATGCCTTCTTCCGTTCTTGGGGAGAAAGCTCCAATTTCTGTTCTCTTCCCCGATAAGGACTTGTTTTCACTTCTCGTGTCTTTGGAACAGTCTTTTTTGTTCACCGCTTGTCTCCAGGACTTGACAAGCTCTCTCCTAGAGCTGTTAAGTGTGTTTTTATCGGTTACTCACGAACACAAAAGGGCTACCGTTGCTATGATCCTATTCACGCCAAGTATTATGTTAGTGCTGACGTCACATTTTTTGAGCCAGTTATGTACTTCTCCCCAGCAGGTGACAAGTTGGTTTCATCCACACCTCCGGATGATAATGTCTATGTTCCTCTACCTCCAAGTCTGGGTCAACCTGAGACCACTACACCACCACCACTACCACTACCACCTCCATATCACCCCATTCCACCGTTCCCTAAGTTCTACACGCGGCGGTCAGGGCCTGCTCAAGCTACACGTCAATCATCCATCACGCCTCAGGTATGCTCCGATGTTGTTACTAATGATGGGTTAAATAATGTACCAGTGCAGGAATCTTTGCTACAGGAGGTGGATCTGCCAGTCTGTACAGTGGATGATGATATTGATCTTCCTATTGCCCTTAGGAAGTAGAAGAGGAAATGTGTGTCCTACCCTCTTGCGTCTTAGGTGTCTTTTCATCGTCTTACTGGTGATTTCCAGAAGTTTGTTGCGGCTGTGTCTTCGATTGAGATCCCACGGACCTATCAAGAGGCCATGAAGTTTGATTGCTGGCGGTTAGCTATGGAGGAAGAGATGCGTGCTTTACAGTCTCGAGGGACTTGGTCACTTGTTCCTCCACCACCTGGTGCTTCTGTGGTTAGTAGCAAATGGGTATTCACAGTTAAATATCATGCAGATGGACGCCTAGATAGGTACAAGGCAAGATTGGTTGCACGGGGCATCACCCAAACCTATGGGGTCGACTATTTGGACACATTTTCATCAGTGGCTCGACACTCGACGCTTCGTATTCTCCTGTCTGTTGCTGTGGTACGTGATTGGCCTATTTTCCAACTTGATGTCAAGAATGCATTCTTGTATGGTGATCTACAGGAGGAAGTCTACATGCAGCAGCCACCTGGTTTTACTGCTGAGAGGGGGACTCACATGGTGTGTAGACTTCATAAGGCGATTTACGGTCTTAAACAAAGTCCAAGGGCATGGTTCCAGAAGCTTTCCCAGCTGATTGAACGACAGGGGTTCAAAAGGTCAAATGCGGACCACTTGTTGTTTATCCAGAAGACTCCCTGAGGTACAGTTGTCGTCATGGTATATGTTGATGATATTCTGGTTACAGGAAATGATGCTCAGGGAGTCGAGATGACCAAATCACTCTTGGGAAGTCAGTTTTTTACGAAGGATCTAGGTACCATACGATACTTTCTGGGGATGGAATTTGCGAGAAATGCACAAGGTATGGTGATGACACAAAGAAAATATGTTACAGACTTGCTAGTTGAAACAGGAATGGTTGGATGTAGACCATCAAGCACTCCTAGGGACCCAAGTATGAAGCTCTATGACAATGATACTGAAGAGGTGGACAAAAGGAGATACAGAGAGATGGTGGGCAAGCTTCTGTACATCACCATAACTCGACCCGATATTGCTTTTGCAGTAAATCGGGTGAGTCAATTTATGGAGCAGCCTAGGCAAGTCCATATGGAAGCCTTGTATATGATACTGAGATACCTAAAGTCTTCCCCAGGCTCAGGTTTGCTATTTAAAAGAAACACGGACTTGTCCGTTTCCGCTTGTGCAGACGCAGACTATACAGGATGCCCAAAGGATCGTAAGTCTACTTCTGGATTTGCTATCTTTATAGGAAGCTCTCTGATTTCTTGGAAAAGCAAGAAACAAACTGTTGTGGCAAGATCCAGTGCTGAATCTGAATATAGAGCCATGGCACAAGCAAGCACAGAAATGATGTGGGTTCGAGCAATCTTGGAGGATTTGAATGTGAATGTCCCTTTACCTATGCAGCTTCAGTGTGACAACCAAGCAGCATTGTTCATTGCCAATAATCCAGCTTTTCACGAAAGAACAAAGCATATCGAGGTAGATTGTCACTACACTAGAAACATGATCCAGAAGGGGCTGATTTCCACTTCGCATGTTAGTTCAGAGGACCAAACTGCTGATATATTCACCAAACCTTTGTTCAGAGGGCCTTTCCAGAGATGTTCTTCCAAGCTGAGCATGATCGATATCTATGCTACATTTTGAGGGGGAGTGTAGAGGTTTATGTTATGTCATGATGTACCGTTACGTAATTTCTATTCACCTCCTGTACATCTATGTAATTTACCCAAGGGTTTTCTCTCTATATATAAGAGACCCTAGGGCTCATTAGAATAACAACGAAGTATTTTGCTCTAACAATTATTATGCATTGTTGTGGATAGCGGAAACAATCACATGCCTAATATTAGTTTTCTGAACTTCTATGCTTTCATCGCTTATGTATTGTACCTTTTACTAGTGTGAAATTGATTTTGAATGTTTTTGGCAAACTTATTATTATATATATTTTAATGTATTTTGCTTAATTTTAACTTTTCTTTTAAAAAATTGAGGCTTACGCCTCGACCGCCTCGAGGCTTACGCGTCGCCTCACATTTCAGGGAAACGCCTTGAACCGTCTCATGCTTTTTTAAACTTTCGCTTGTATAATCGGGTCGACCCGACTATAGTCCGATTTGGCCTCTAGTTGAGTCGGCTACCCCTGACGACTAGTCAGGCCGACTAATCGGCATAGTCAGCCGACTTTTACAATACTAGTGTCGACCACCAATTTTAATTTCTCTGAACCATGGTTTCGGAATTTTACTACTGTTTTGTTCCAATTGAAATTTGCAGTCACATGGACATTTCCACCTAGCTATTTCTTATTTTGTTTGCCTTAGTTCCCTCATTAGGAAAATCTGGTATTTTTCAGGACAGTTAATAAGATATCTGAAGAAGCTGATGTTATCTTACCCTAATACCAGCTGCAGTTGCCTTTATACTTCTCGAAAGTGTATCTGAATTGATATGCGCTATTATGGTATAACAATCAGAAATGGTGGTGCTTTTCTGCGAAGATTTTATCATTTATACTTTCTTTTGTGGAAATATGTTTTGGTCGACCGTGTATGAAGTTTTTTGTCTTTTAGATAATTGCATTTCCTGTTTCAGAACACTGATTTAAATTTTACCGGGAGTTGATTGCAACTTGGTTTCCTATCAGATCTGGTGGCAATTGCGGAGCGAATGGCTACCGTGAAACACAAAATACTGGTTTTATCTGGTAAAGGTGGTGTTGGAAAGAGCACATTTTCTGCCCAGCTATCCTTTGCCCTGGCTGGCATGGATCACCAGGTTGGCCTTCTTGACATCGACATATGTGGACCTAGCATTCCGAAGATGCTCGGACTTGAAGGCCAAGATATTCATCAGAGCAACCTAGGATGGTCGCCTGTGTATCTTGAATCCAACCTTGGCGTCATGTCAATTGGATTCATGCTTCCCCACCCTGATGAAGCTGTTATTTGGAGGGGTCCTCGCAAGAATGGTCTTATAAAACAGTTTCTGAAGGATGTGGATTGGGGAGAGCTTGACTACCTCGTGGTAGATGCTCCTCCTGGAACATCGGACGAGCATATCTCTATAGTCCAATATTTGCAGGCTACAGGAGTTGATGGTGCAATCATTATAACCACTCCACAACAGGTTTCTTTGATAGATGTGCGCAAAGAGATCAGCTTCTGTAAGAAGGTTGGAATTCCAGTTCTAGGCGTGGTTGAGAACATGAGTGGATTGACTGAGGCAGTCTCAGACTTAAAGTTCATGAAGTTGGGTCTCGATGGGGAGGCGAATGATTCCACAGAATGGGCACTAAATTATATTCGAGAAAATGCACCAGAGCTTCTTTCGTTGTTTGTCCATAGAGAAGTTTTTGATAGCAGTGCCGGTGGGGCTGCAAGGATGTGCAAAGAAATGGGTGTCCCATTCCTTGGAAAGGTACCACTGGATCCCCAACTTTGTAGGGCAGCTGAGGAAGGCAGGTCATGCTTTGCGGATAAGAAGTGCACCGTCAGTTCTCGTGCACTCAAAGCTATTGTCGAGAAGCTTCTTGTTGTTCAGCAGTAGCTCATTCGTAAGACATGTACACTTGTTGCTTTCTATGTTTGTTCTTGAGTTGTCTGGTTTTCTTTAAATAGGATATTTGTTTTCCAGTCTTTAACACGTTTACTTATAATTAATTTTGCTATATGTAAAAGCATGACGGGTTTTCGGGTACCAGATGATCAAGTTTTAAATAGAAGACCATTGTTAACCCTTATGCTGCCTCCAACTGTTAGTCATATTTTGAAATGTTTGGAAGCACCTCATTTCTTGCTGTCAGGAGAGTTTTCAGAAAACAACTAAAAGACCAGTTGAATCGGAAGGTACGCAGCAGAGATACACTGTATCTTTTGGGTAGTTGCACATAGTTAACACATTCAATACATTAGAACTGAATTACTTGAACATATCAAAAAATCGATGAACCAGACTGTACTACCGGTTCATTGACCATATATAACATGGAGAAGGGATATATTATCCCTTCGCATGGATCAAAGCATCCATTATAATATTACAGATCAGCATATTATGTCAACAGTAGATCGGAAAGCGGACTGAAGTGGGAAAGGGGACACAGACGACGCAGGCCAGCAGGAGCATCACAGAAGCGGCAGCATCCTCTTCCTCATTGTAGAGGCTCCTTTTGAAGCGGCAGGCCTTCCCTTTTTTGCACTGGAGCTTCGTGGCCTCTTGCCTTGCATCCTTGCCACTCCCATCCTGTTTCTTCTTCATGCTGTCCACCCTGCCGAGCCCACCGCACTCTGCCTTGCACACCATCTATCAATCAAAGCTGTCAGAATTGTTCTGTTTTACTTCCAGCCGCTTATCTGCAGCACACCACTTATTTATAGCCATGGGCTTCAACATGTGCACCTGCTGGAGTCGTCCGCAGACTTAACTAATTGTCTATGACTGCGAACAACAGTATTGCTGACAATAACTGAAAATTGACGGTTTTGTGCGGTGGTTATGTGCTGAGCTTCCAGGGACGGTGGGGGCCCTTGTTTGCCATTATTCATGTGAAGTGCCATGTGACCATGTGCTCCTGCCGGACCTCACTCTCCTAAGTTTTCGGCGCTGGGCGATGACGAGAATAATCAAGAATAGTTTAGTTGGTTAGTCTATGTTTATATAGTAACTACTGTCATTATCATGTCAGAGATGCATTTTATATCTTCTTAAAGAACTGCAGGGCCATGTTACTCAACAGTACTTTAGATGAATGCGCCAAGAACTGCAGACAGGTCTTTGTCCTCGAGCCATTGTCTAGGAAAATACAAGTCTTCGGCTGCCTGTAAGTTGCGTCCTTTCTGAAATGACGAGATTACAGAATGTTAAGTTTGTTTACTGCCTGTTTTTGGAGTCTGCAATTAGGTGGGCTACAAGTATCGACTGACAGCGATGCCTTAGTGAGAGATGTTTCCTGTGCATGTATACTGTGCGATTATCTTCTTGCTTACTGCATCTTTATCTTGATCTTGTGGCTGTTGTTGAGAAATAGCAGATTGTTTTGTGTGGTGTGATGGAGACAAATGGCGAAGTAAATGAGATGGTCCACATCCTGCAGTAAATACAACAATCCAGAGGGATATGGGATGTTGGATAGTACTGTAGAACGTGGTACAGGAGAATAGACTTCTAAGCCACTTTGAATGCGACCATTGTTGCTTCTGATTTTCGATGCAGGCTTTTGTGTGTCAGCGATAAATATTTGAATTTCTTGAAAAAGAAAAAAGAGCAATCACCGCATTCTCGAAATTCACAAGATGGGGTGTTGGTCGGCCTGTTTGAACGATGAATGGGTTAAGAATCAGTGTTTTTTGCATGGGATAAGCGATTTCGAGATAAAGTGGTTATATTATCCACACAAGGGGACCTCATATCGAAAAAACAAGCAAGGGTTCATTGCTAAATCCTGCACAAAAGTCTGGTCAAATATACCCACTGGAATTTTGAGATGGGCTAAAGGTCATAAGAAACCCTAAGTTCAACTTAACACATATAAAGGCAAACACGAATTACATGGTATCAGATAGGCTTCTTCATTGATATATAATCTAACTCCAACTTTATTAATAAACTCTCTAAAGATCTGTGGATTCATCATTACATTCAAGAGTCTTATCCCAAACGAAAATCATCTTCGCCCCTCTGCCATCTCTTCCTTCGCTTGATCTCACAGGTGATGAATTCTGCACATTGCACAAGAAAAAATATCACTACCAAAGGTATCTATAAGTAGAAGGATATGTTAAATCGACAGACAAGTAGATGCTTGCTTGAAGTAATTGATGGACTTGCTAACTAATCACTGTTTAAGTCCTTCATTTAAACAGCTAATGCACATGCATTAAATTTACGCTTGTATCCTTATCTTTTTCACATTTACATTACAAAATTTCAATCAAGCAGAAGGCAATGTCAAACGGAATGCATCTATGCGAAGGCGATGGGAGAGAGACCTTGAACAATTTACCGAGGTCGAGATGGGTATGTTGATGTTGACCCCGCACGAATTGGGCAACCGGGCCGTCCTAGCCGGGTCAACACCTTGGATGAGAGAACTCAGTCCCTTCATGCACTCACACACCCCCTCTACAGCGTCCTGGCCCACCGCCATCTTCCTGATGACTACCACCCCGATGCAACATCGCGTAGAGGGGACCCACACTTTGTCGACCAGGAAAGGCAAGCACGGGCCAAGCGCATTGATCACGTCGTGGCACGCCCCTGCCGACACATTTGCCAAAACGTAGTGGCCCGTAAAAATAGCCATGGTGAAGATCCATGCTACAATAAGCGATTGTGCCGCGATCTTCATGGAGTGGCGAGATGTTTGTGGGCTAGTATGGAAGCTTTGGACTATGGGGTGTGGTGAGAGATGTGTTAAGAGGGGTTTATGTACATGGAAAATGGGGTGAGTGATTTTTTTCATGGGCTTTGACATGGGGTTTACATGACATCAGGTAGAGGTGGGATTGGTGGAAGTGGAGATACTCGTGAGGTCCATTTGGCACCAAATACAGATCTAAAACCCTTAACTCTGATTTTGGGTATAATTAAACATTTTTCATCTAAAGAAATTAAATATGTAGCTAAGCACACATTACTTAAATGATACGAGAGCATGGCTACTGAGCATAAGAGAGATGTTTAAAAGTATCACGGTATGATGTCATAAGAGTATCCCCAATCCCTTGGGAGTATAATAAATAGGGATGCAAATAGTTACATATATATCCGTATCCGATCTGCGTCACCGTATCCATTTTATATAGATTTTAACATTTATATCCATATCCGTTTTAAAATGGATACATATATGGATATCGTTTTGATATCCACAAACATCCGTATATGTATATCCATTTTCGTATATAAATATAGTCATAGATTTATTTTTAACCATGTATAACATAATTCTATACCTTCTTTTATCATATTTGTATAGTTTTTATGATACAAACACATTTAGTAAATTTATTTCATGCGTTTTCATCCATTTCGTATATATTTAAGTCGATTCTATAGAGTTTCTAACATTACTCGTATGCGAGCAATTCCGTATCCCTTTTTTTAAGTATATGGTGAGATAGTTTTAATATCCGTATGTGCATCCATATTCGTATTCCAAAACGGATAAAGATACACTAATACCTGTGTTCGTATCGTCCGTTTGCATCCTAATAGTAAACCTGAATTCTTTCTACAATAAATAAACTGCAACATTTGATACTATTTTTTGCTTACTAAAATAAATAATTCAAAAATTTAAAATCATCTCAAAGCTTACATAATCTTCAAAACTTAGTATCTATTATAAGCCAAAGATGATTTTTGCTAATGCGACTCAAACATTAGGATTGGGATTATCCCCATCTGTGTCCTATTTGAGTTGGCCACACATTTTAGCTATTTGAAACGTTGCAAAAATGAATAAGAATAAGTGACTGAAAAGTACGAGCAATTTAAATGTTAATACCTCAATGCACTAGTGATTTTAGTTCATAACTTTGAGCTTGACAAGAACACTCGAAAACATCCACCGTGTCGACTCAAGTATGACTTATGAAACAGGAAGCCAGCTGAATGCCCATCAACAAACTGTCAACATCCTTGATAAATTAACAACAAGCAATCTCGAGCTCGGTAACCTAATTCAAACTGGTAACCGGCTCTGTGAACTAGCCTATTGAGTAAATTCTACCTGCAAACCATCAAAACCATAACATAAGACATGATTGATAAACCTATACAGCAATTAAAGATTCCAATATCATACATCTTGAGACTTATGTACACGACTATGAGGAGATGCAATATCTTATGAGTTTGGTGAAACCTTGCAATCAGCGTTTTGCTTCGAGAAAACAGGTGCAACGCTAGAGAGCTCGTTGTGAGAGGTAGCTGTTGTCGAAAGGGGTTGGAAGTTGGTGTTTCCGATAAACCAGTATAGCGCCCACTTTAGATTGCACAGCATGTACTTAAGGGCCTTGGTCCAATTCTCCTGCTTGTTGAAACTTTGTGTGATCGTGTAGTTCTCCACACGGTCACCTTCGATCCTAGGAAAAAAAGAAACGTGATATGGTATCAGTCGAATACCAACTACTGCAAAAAGAACAGGTGCAAGCTGTTACCTAAGTTTCATGCATATAGTATATAGATATTCGTTGATGCAAGGAACGGTAAACTATTTATTGCACGTTGCAAGATGGCGCTGGATCTTCTGTTCTATTCCGGGGGAGAAAATTTAGAAGGCAGTGCCATGAAGCTATGTTCTTTAATATGAGAGCAATGAACTATCCACGAGTGATTCGGACAGATCAAATGGAATCGTGTTTCAAAGTTAAATGGTGCAATGGCTTGGTTTAGTAAAATATGGAATCAATGGGATCATTCTCTGTCAAAAAAATGAAGACAAGCAACATGTGTGTACATGTGCATAGAAATTCCTTTCATCATTCCATGAATAAATTCTTTACTTCTTACAGAATGTTCTCTGTGTATGCGTAATAATTATATATCCCATAAGGTTCCCGCTACTCCACTACACTTGAGCAGTAGCCATGCACTTTATAGTATTCATAAAATATTAGCATCAACCCCCAAAATTATACCAAGTTAACCGAGACTTTTATGCTCAATTTAATTACTGTCAGAACAAAGCAATACTTCTTTCCTCTCAAAAAGGGCATTCTGATCAGGGAACTAAAACAAGTTCAGCCTAACGGGAAGGATTTTTTAGAAGACAAAGGATAACCATCCGAGATAAATAATACACATGCCAAATTCCTTATAATTCAAGAGGTGTTTACCACTCCACCTGCCAGAACAGAACCAAGCTACAAATGCAGACCTAGCACTATGAACCACATTCTCAGCATAGAATCTTGTTTTATCGAACACCACTTTTTCTTTGAATCCAAGTTCCTCATATGACCACCATAACAATTTCTGTATAAGTGCCACCGCATCATGACTTGAAGCTTCACCGAAAGACATCAAAACTGGTCGTATCCACCCAGGTTTTTCCCATTTATATTCCCAAACAAGAAAATTTGATGGGAACAAAAAAGGTGATCCACATTCATATTGCTTCCACAGATTGGGCATGTTCTTCCAACTTTACATCCCACCTAACTATGAAGACCTTTGTGACCAACCTCCTCCTCGACAGCCAAGCATGAAATCTCACCTATAATGGAGCCTTAGCCATCTAGATCAAGCCAGAGTCTTACACAAACCTGATCAAGACCCCTGTGACATTCCCTCAGCAAGTCACATGCCTACCAAATTGTAGATTATCATCTTTGCATTGCCTCCACGTATTTAGCTCCCCGTCTACCATGTCCCCCAACAACAAAACCTACAAAGTGAAGTCCTATGCCCTTTGAATCAGCAATGGGAAACAAACCACGCAACTCAAACTCCGTCTTAACACTAGATCCAATACCTCTCGGTCCTTCCATAAATGAAAGCAACATTGAAAAATCATTACTAGGTCCCATATCCGGACCGATCCTTCTTAAGCAAAATGAAGTCCCCACTATTTCTCCATGTCCTAGAAACAATCTTGCCTATAGGTAACATCGTTGTTGCACACGGTTTTGCGCAGAGTGTTTTTGCACACATGGTTTCTTTGAGTCCTGTCGTTTGTACCTATAACTTCTAACATCTACCAAATGTATCCATCTGCAATCTTCTTAAAAAACATCACAACTTCGTAAAAAAACAAAATTCTCCTTGGAACTTGCACCCTAATCCCCTAAGAAACATATGCCATATCATGCCCTCAACATCCCGGCGTATAGGTTTGCAGCTCTTCCTGGATGTCAGATCCAAATAAAATTCCTCACTCCTAAGACCGAAGCTTCCCTCCTCATGTTGGCAAAATCCCCATATTTCTCAACCCCTCCTGGAATTCTCAACCCCTCCTGCAGCCCTTCCTGGAACTTCTCAACCCCTACTCTTATAAACCCTTCAAGAGAAAACTTCTTTTCCACCACATCCATCCACTTCTCAACCTTCACCAACAATTTGAATATGATATGTAGAACTAAGGGATATATGAAATGACCTAATTCAACAATACCAAGATACTTCCCTTAGAGAGAAACTTGGCCTTCCAACCTCGAAGCTTCCTTTGCATCCTTCACGGAGCTGATCCCATTCAATTGACTTGCAAGACAAGCTCAAGATAAACTAGAGTAACTGTGTACACTCAATAACAAGTGTCTCTCCTAATCCATCTTCCTCTGCTTAACCTATGCCATAGGTCACAAATGAGGATTTCTGAATGTTAGTCCTCATTAGACATAGCCAGTGGGCCAATACCTGCCCACGCCGGCCTCATGCTACAATTGACGTATGGACCAACCCAGCCCAACCTACTTCTTAGCCACCGGTTAAATGAGTAGGCCACACAGACATGAGCCAAATAGCACGACGGCCAGTAAAAAAATATACACATATGAGATAAGTAGAGTGGTCCACTCCCATATGAAGATCTCGAGAGTGGACCTCTCCTATACGAAAACTTTGAGAAAGAGCCTCTCTCACATGAAAGTCATCATTGCTTCTCATGCAGGAAGTGAAAGAGTGAATCTCACATAGGGATCTCAAGAAGTGAGGTCTCTCACATAGGAACCTCAGATAAGTTCTTGTTCTGGAGGCCACGAGTAGAGGATGATATATGGAGAGGAGTTTCTATTGAGTAATCTCAGGCAAAAGAATATATTGTGCCCTGCTCTCACACTCCCTTTCTCCCAAACTTGCCGAAAACATAAAGATAATTGACCAAGTTGGGAAAAAAGGGGGTTAATAAAACACCTTCGCTTTCTCTCCATCTTCTTCACTTGCCTTTTTTTCACTATTATTTTTTCTAATCTCAGGAAAAAGAATATATTGTGCCCTGTTCTCACATTCCCTTTCTCCCAAACTTGCCGAAAACATAAAGATGATTGACCAAGTTGGGAAAAAGGGGGTTAATAAAACACCTTCACTTTCTCTCCATCTTCTTCACTTGGCTTTTTTTCACTATTATTTTTTCACTTTTCTTTTCTTCATGGCTTCCTTATTTTTCCTCTTTTTCGGTAATAGATGGCTCCTGTTGACCTTTTTTTGAATACCCCCTTTTCTTTAGAACGGGCAAACAATCCCTATGTTCGACCTTTAGAAATAAAAACCACATTTAGTTTGTGGTAAATGTTTTCTTTCAGAGATGGAGCATGGAGCGTCGTCTAGGGGGTTCGCGGTGCGGGGTGATCAGGATGATCGGGGGAAGCTCTTCCGCGTCCTCTTCCGACTGGGGCTTCGTCTCGGGGGAGTCGGATCGCGGGTTGCGCACCTCGCCCCCCAACTCCAAGGTTGACGCAAGATTGCACTCGCGCGTGGAGGTGCCTTTGCCCAGAAGGATGTATTTCAGGTGGGGTGGCGTGGCTCACACCGCACGTTGGTGCAAAATGAAAGATAAGGTGCGCTATCATTGTCGGTCTGTGGGGCATGTGCGAAAGGAATGTCGTGGTATCTCCTCTAGAATGGACGTTGATGCAGGGTCTGGTCTTGGGCCCTTGGAGGGCAGTGGTGATGCCGCGAACCCTGTGTCTGGAATCCTCATCGCGAAGGGCCCCTTTGATGACCTGAAGAAGGTGGCGGAGGTTTTTGCGCTGGGTCGTTCTGCCGGATGTGCGGAGGGCGAGATTTGGCTGTCGGATTTGGAGTTGTACGTTCGTGGAGTGGAGGCTGCAGAGGCTGAGGCCTTCCTCTCGAATGGATGTGCCTTGTTCTCGGCATCGATTCGATGGCGACATCCTCGGTTGCAGGATGGTGTGGCTCGGGCCCGGACGTAGCGCCTTGTGGAAATCGTGGGTCTACTGATCAGATGTCAAAGGCTGTCCAAGATCAGGGAGGCGATGCATAGCGTGGGAGTTGTGGACTGGTTGATACGCTCTGGTCTTCGCCCTGGTGAAGACTGGGATGTTGTGGTTTCTCTGTCGGGGGAGTGGAAACCGGTTCCTGCAGAGGTCTGGTTCTCGGTTGGTAGGGCCTCCTTTTGTTTGCATCTACGGTGTGTTGAGGCCTCGGAGCTCCGTCTCTCAGCATGCGATTTGGATCCTAGTGAACTTTCGCTACAGGAAACTCGGGGGGAGGTGCCCTTCCGCCCTCAGGCTTCGTCTTCGGCGGCCGGGAGCTCGCGACATGGTGGCCAGCTTCCGTCTCCGGTCAATCCCTCGTCTCTCGATGGTAGCCAAAACGGCAGGCGTAAACCGCGGGGGAAGACGAACAGTCCCCTGTTTTGGTGGTGGGGGGATATTTCGGGAATTTAGGGGCCATGTTCCCATCTGGCACTAGCTGTCGAGCCTGGGTTTTCGTGCTCTATGGGATCCGGGACTGGTGGTAACCAAGGTTTAAAAAAGCGTAAGGCGGTCCGAGGCATTTTCTCTAAAATTGAGGTGAGGCGTCAGCCTTGAGGTGGTCGAGGCGTAAGCCTCAATTTTTTGAAAAATAAAATAAAATAAAAGCAAAAAACATTAGAAAAGCATATAATAATATTAAGTTTTGCCAAAAACACATTCAAAAATAATTTCACACTAGTAAGAGATACAATACATAAGCGATTATTCTAAGATTTGCAACTAATGATCTTATAATAGATATTCTAAGATTTACAACTTTACATTAATGCCAAAAATGTTGATGTGCCAGCTCTTTGTGGCTAATGTAATGTATGTCGCATATATTGATAAGAAAGTTTTCCAAGCTATACTAGATAGACCCATATATCTGGAAAGTAAGCCATGGACTCTCAATATGATATATGCTAGATTTGGTGAGAACGATGCCGACCATGGAGCCAACAAAATTCAAACTTGCAACTAATATAAATACTTATTATAATTCAAACTCAAATATGTGTGCAATAGAACTAGTATGTGCATATGCATGATAAATTGAACATGATATATACAAGATCACAGAATTTTGTTTGTTTCAATCTATCTCTTCTCTTTGTATGGAGCTACATATAGAAATATGCAAGGTTTAACATGGAAACAAAAACACAAACAATAAAAAAAATAATGCTTAGGGAAAAACAGGGTCATGTGCAAAGCACATAACCAAAAAGCTAAAAAGCCTCATGCTCGAGGCTTACGCCTCCGCCTCGCCTCGAGCTCCTCACGCCTCGAGCGCCTCACGAAGAGGTGAGGCATACATACTGGCAATAGGTCTCGAGGCGCACGCCTCGAGGCGCTTTAAGCTCGCCTCACCTCGAGGCGTACGGCTCAACACCTCGAGGCGACGCTTTTTAAAACTATGGTGGTAACGGCTTTGGTACCCCACGCCTAAGGCCCGACCCGACTGGGGTCTTCGGGTTCTCGCCTGCTGTTTGGGTGGGATCCGCTGCGAATCTGGCTAGATCTTTGTCGGGTTCTGGATTGACCTTGGGCTATTCGCTCCCGCTATATGGGGCGGATTTGGGTGCGGATGCACATCATGCCTCGTCGCATGGCACGGGAACTTCTCACCGTCCGCCTGACATGACTGGCGGCGCCTCCAGGTATGGGGGCGCTGTTGCGGTGGTCTTTCCGTGGAAGCTTTGATGGAAGATGATCCCTTTGCATCTGGGTTGGGTGGATCGACCCCTGGGGGGGCTACGAAGTCGCCCCTGTTGTGCGGTGGGGAAACTGCTGTGCGTGGGGGTGTTGCGCCATCCCTTGAGGAATCCGTGAACATGTCTAGGTGGAAGGAGATTGCTAGCGAGATGGTGTCTGAGGTGGCATGCATTTAAGGTGCGGATGCTAGCGAGTTTCGGGCGGCCTCTCCGCTCCTTGAGTTAGATGTGATCAGTCTGGTTCCGGGTGCTGCCTCACTAGCATGAGGTCAAAAGATAGCTAGGAGGATCTTAGCTGCTGAAAGGGCAATGGGGGAAAGAAGAACAACGCTGGGGGAGGGGGAACAGAGATCGAAATTGCAACCTCTGCTCTCCTCGCGTAAATGCAAGAAGCTGGAGGTGAGGTTGTGGTTGCAGCGTGAACTAGAAGATAAGGAGGAGGATGTGGCTGTGAGCGGGAGTACCTCGAGTTGGCAGGAGGTGCCCAGCTTCACAAGGATGGTCAGGATGTTTCCTCAGGTACTGAAATGGCGGACATTCACATGCGGGTTGCGAAATGTCTTGGGGTGATCATCCCCAGCTCAAAACCCTCCGAGTGGATCCAAATGAAGATGGTTTGGTATGACGTACGGGGGGCTAGGGGAAGGGAAGAAAAGGAGGGCAGTGGGGAGATTGCTTGGTTCTTGGCAAGCGGATGTTGCACTTCTGCAGGAGTCGAAGATCGAAACTTGGAGCCTTATGCTCTGGAATTCGTTAGGTTGCTAATGGTTGTCTGACTTCAGGGCGGCCCCTGCACGTGGCAATTCCGGGGGGCTGGTTTTGGCGTGGGATGCTGTTCTCTTTGATTCTGTTGCCCATAACGTGGCAACTCGCTCAGTCTCTGTGGTATTGGACTGCAAGCAAGGGAGAGGCAAAATGTTAATTACGGTTGTTTACAGTGAGGCTGGTGGGGGCCGTGGCATGGCTCTGTGGGAGGAGCTGAGGACTGTCAGAGGATTTTACCTGGGCATCCCCTGACTGATTGGGGGTGATTTCTATGTGACATTATATGCGGCTGATCGTCCCAACAATAGAGGCGGAAGGGATGCCGGCTCTGACAGCTTCCGTGATTTTGTGCGGGATATGGAGCTGGAGGCCATGGATACAAATAACAGGAGATACACGTGGCGTAATGCTTCGTCGAGGTCTCGTCTTGACCGGTTTCTCGTCTCGACAGATTGGTTGGAGCAGTTCCCCCTTTAGGCATCTCATGCTCTCCCGAGGTCGAGATCGGACCATACACCCATTATTTGGGACTCGGGAGCGGGGCAACTTCTGAAGTCAACATTCAGGTTTGAGAAATCATGGCTTCCTGATGATGGGTTTAGAGAGATGGTTTGTGACTTCTGGTGCTCAGTGAGAGTGGACAGTTCTGCGACGCAAAGGATGGCTCAGAAGCTTAAGTTGTTACGGTGCATGTTGATGCAACATAAAAAACAGGTGATCCGAAGCAGAACTGAAAATCGAGAAAAAGCGGTTGCGAAGATTTCGAGATGGGATGCTGTAGAGCGGGGCAACTTCTGAAGTCAAGATTCAGGTTTGAGAAATCATGGCTTCATGATGATGGGTTTAGAGAGATGGTTTGTAGCTTCTGGTGCTCGGTGAGAGTGGACAGTTCTGTGATGCAAAGGCTGGCTCAGAAGCTTAAGTTGTTACGGTGCATGTTGATGCAGCATAAAGAACAGGTGATCCGAAGCAGAGCTGAAAACCGAGAAAAAGCAGTCGCGGAGATTTCGAAATGGGATGCTGTAGAGGATCTGCGGCCTTTAAATGGAGAAGAGATTCTTGCCAGGGGAGTGCAACAATAGGTGGTTGCAGAGGACGATAGGCAAAGTGAGGTTGAGTGGCGGCAAAGGTCTAGGCATAAATGGGTAAAGGAAGGAGATACGAACACTAAATTCTTCCACGCAGTGGCCAGGAGAAGGACGAACAAGATATTCGAGCTAAAAGTTGACGAGGCTACTGTGCAAGGGGATTGAGAGATTGGGAAGGCTCTTGTTGAACACTTTCACAGATTCAGTAGGCGGTAACCTGCCTCAGGTGGGTTTCGGTTGGGGAGGGGTCTTAAAAGGGAGCAACCATGAGCATCTTATATCAACTTTTTCGAGGGAAGAGGCCCGGGTGGCTATTTTCGAGCTCAATGTGGATGGCTATCCAGGTCCAGATGGATTCCCGATGGCTTTCTTCGGGAATTTTGTGAGATGGTGGAGCGGGACGTTATGGATGTGTTGGTGGAGTTTAGAGTTGGCAACATGGGTTTGGAGAAGATTAACAAATCTATGTTGTTTTTACTCCCTAAGAAGAAGGGGGCGGTGCGTGTTGAGGAGTTCATGCCGATTGCTTTGTCGAATGCTATTTACCTTATTATCGCAAAGGTGCTACTAACTAGCTGCGCGGAGTAATGGATGGTCTCATCTCACATTCCCAGACAGCTTTTATGTCAGGAAGGAAATTATTGGAGGGCGTGGTTGTGGTTGTTGATATCGTTGCTGATTGGAAGAGGAAGGGCTCCTCGGGTTTCTCATGGAAGGTCGACTTCTCCAAGGCTTATGACTGTCTTAGTTGGAGATTTCTTTGGGCATCTTTGAGAAAGAGGGGTTTTCCGGAGCTATGGGTTGATTGGATGAAGAGGTGCATTACCACCTCTTCTTTATCGGTCCTGGTGAATGGCATACGGGAAGTGAGCTTCTTCCAACCATAGCGTGGGGTGAGACAAGGGTGTGCCCGTTAGCTCCATTACTTTTTGTCTTGGCTACTGACGACTTGGCCACAATGGTGTGTTTGACAGAGCAAGAGGGCTTTTTCAAAGGGTACAATAGTGGTGATTGCTCGGTACCAATGTTGCAATACACAGATGACACTTTGTTCTTCATTGAAGATGGCGTTGAGGAGTGTAGGGCGGTGAAGGCGTTGCTTGACATTTTTAGGCAACTTTCTGGCATGTAGGTGAATGGTGGGAAGTCAACTTTTGTTCCCTTTAACCTGCGTTCGGAGGTAGCGGAGAGGAGTATGGAGATCTTGGGAACGAAGCAAAAATCTTTACCTATCAACTATCTGGGACTGCCTCTGTTGGTAGGGAGAATGAGACAGGTTGATTGGTTGCCGCTGATTGAGAAAATGGAAAGGAAGTTGGAGAGGTGGAAAACATCTTTTCTATCGAGAGGGGCGAAGCTGGTGCTAATGAAGGCGGTGTTGTCTGCCATCCTGATTTTTTTCATTTCAACGCGGGTTTAGCCAATGGGAGTGTAGGAAATATTGGTGGCATTGATGCGTCGCTTCTTTTGGTCCTCCTCGGTGCAGGAGAAGGGTCTTGCCTTGGTTGATTGGGCTACGGTCTCCACTCCGCTCAAGGAGGGGGGTCTTGGAGTATTAAATCTTACAGATATGAACAGGGCCTTGCTTGCCAAATGGGTATCGAAGATCTGGGGACCCGGTAGAGACCTTCTCTCTAGGATGATTCGATCAATATATGGTGTGCCATCTGATCTACGAGCTCGTGCAGACTGTGTTGCGTCGCCAATGACTTTTTGGAGAGGTATATGTTCGGTTTTGCTTGATCTGGTGGTTTTTCTCTGCCCGCAGCTGGGATGTGGCCATGGCTTTCGCTTTTGGTCCGACAACTGGTTGGATTCTGGAAAGTTGTGTGATCTTTTTCCGAGGCTCTTCATTGTGGCCTCAAATCAGGAGATTTCTGAGGCGGGAGTGTGGTCGGATGGCTCATGGACGCTGACTTTTCTCTCCAGTTTATCTGAGCAAAGGGTTAATGAGTTCTTGCATCTCTCTACCATTTTGGGCAGAATCGTCGTACCAATTAAGGGGAAGGATTCTTGGTGCTGGAGGGATGGTTCTTTCTCGATACGGAAAGTGTATAAGGTCCTTGCGGGGAAGCAATCGGCCTTTGGTATCGAGGTAAATAGGGATTGTGCGAAAATATGGAAGTGGAGTATCCCGACAAGGGTGAAGTTTTTTTTTTTGACTTCTTAGAAGAGAGCAGATTCTGACGGCATCTAGGAGGGCCAGACTCTTTCCTGGGGCTGAGGCAGGTTGCATTCGTTGTGGATTACCTATGGAAGACATAGACCATCTGTTTTTTGCATATCCTAGCTCTGCGGAGGTGTGGCAAAAGAGAGACTGCCCGGGTTTGGACTGGACTGACAAGTCGTCTTTTTGGAGCTCCGGGCAGAGGTTGGTCAGGTTCTGAGGATGGGAGGTCGAAGGTTTGTGCGATCATGTGGGCTTTGTGGTTGACGAGAAATGATGTCATCTTCAAGGGAGGGAGATTTTATTTTGAAAATGTACTGGAACATGCCAATGCCCTTTATAAATCCCGGCAGATGTAATTTTTTTAGTATTATATATATAATTTTTTTGGATGGATCTCTGAAGGAGGTCGATCCCACCTTTCCCTAAAAAAACTGTTTTCTTTCACTTCATTTTATTTCTAATGAGTGTTTTTTCTGTTGGCTGCCCTCTTTTTTTTGGAAATGAGCATTCAACACATTCTTATTCCAAAAAAATGTCAGTAAAAGAAAAGATGGGACAACGACCCAAGAAAAACCCTACCATTTTAACTTCCCTCTTCTTCACAGCCCTTCGGGTTTCTACTCACAGTTTTCCCCTTGCATGTCCCTTTTTTTAACAGTAAACGAGGACTGAGCTTGAATGAACTTAAGAAAGTATACATGTATAAAATAAACGGGTTTAAGCCATATGACGCTGCAGCAGAGAGGGCATCGGCCTTTCATCTCTTTTTTTCTTCTTCTTGGAGCAGAACCCATCTCACAGTGGTACTGCTGCTGCTTACAACAGCTGCCTCTCACGATCCAGTGCCTTGCAGAGTTTCTTAATGAGAGCCATAGGCACCTCCTGCAGGTGCAAGCATAGATGATCTTGACGAGGCCATCGGTGATTGGTGGACCACGATGAGTAGAGTTCCATGGAGGAACATAGATGGTGTTGGAGAATGCGAGAGAGAGGGGGCATAGCTGCAGTAGTCCAGATCAATGGAGGGAGCCATTGCATGAATGAGTAGTCCATAGTTGCAGGGGATCATCATCGTCACGGGCCATCATCGAAGTAGTGAGGAGATCCAATCTATGGAGAGCTGCATGGCACAGGATGCATTTTTTGTAGCATCTTTCTGTCCAGCATCATCATGCTCGGGGCACGATGCTTCCGTGCATTTCTCTCATGCAATCACCACAACCACACGCTCATATCTGCAGATGGTCTTCAAGCTGAGCATGTTTCCGCCTTCAATCATGCGGTTTGCATCACATCTTGGCGATGCTCCACGGTTTTTCTCAAAAAAAATCTAGGGTTACATCATTGAGGGAAACCCAACACCGCCATCAATTGAGGCAAATTCCTTAGTAGGGGCCCTTGATTACATAAATCATTGGGTACTGCACGATCTTTTTTTTTCATTTTATGAATGCGACATACATTGACGCATGCCAGACATGAGACATGCAAATCACATGCTAAACATGCGACATGTGCAAAAGTTCCTGGAAAGAAAAAATCACATGGCCTATGCTTATGTCGTATTTAATAGATGCGATATTGACTGGAAACCTTGGAAAACTCCATTTCCATTCCAATTATTCCCTTACTTGGTTTGAAAGCATTGAAACCAAAGTTTCTACTCAAAATTTGTGTGACAAGTTTAAATGTTATTGTTGGAGTATTCATTATATGCGTCATATATGAGAGAGATGGGTAAATGGATCCTAGAGAGATCCATTTATCCCATCCAGAGTTTAGTACCACATCTACCACCTGTGGGATGTGGAGACTCCGTGGGTGCTATATAGAGCCCCACACCCTTGTAGTCCATTGAGAGAGAAAAGTACAATAGACACACCATCCCTCTGATGCATTCTCCCGTGGTTTCATCCCGCTCCTTAGGGAGTAGGGTTCCGCGTTAAATCCCGTTGTTCTTATTCTTCTTTATCTTATTCCATGTTTCGCCTCCGCATGTTTATTTTCTAACAGTTATTAGTTTGCAAATATATAAACATCTATCCTAACTGAAATAAAAATGAAACAAGAGATATAGAAACAAAATTGTTGAAATCTAGAATGCGGAAGCGAATTGATGAACAAAGCAGGGAAGTAAAGAAATATGAAACATTGAACATGTGGATTTACGTGGAACCCTACTCCTGAAGGAGCAGGATGAAACCACAAGAGAAGGCCTCAAAGGGCCAGATCTTCTTATTGAATTTCTCATTGAGTATAGGGGGCATAGGGCTCCTTATATAGCCTTACAAACCGAATTCCCACAGATAGTAGATGTAGGACTAAACATGAGTGGATGGTAATTGGATCTCGGAGACATCCAATTACCATTCTATTACATTCTCAAAACTCCCCCTCAAGCTGGAGTTGAGAAAGCTGCAACTTGCAACAAAAAAAATATACATCACATCTTCACACGATACATCGCAAGAAGAATACATGTTTGTTGTTGGTAGAAGACCTCGCTAAAGGACGGGTATGCGACTTTCCGGACAACAGAACGTATTTCTGCCATGCACATAGAGTCGCTGCGACATCAAATCACCGGAACATATCTCTGTCGTGCTTGGAGAAGAATCATAGTAGAAGAAAGTCCAATGCGGAATAGTAGTCGGGGATAGAGACACCCTAATGAAGAAGTTGATGCTCGGTGAAGACGGATGATAGCAGCAGTAGTCTAGAGTGTTGGTCTGTCAGTCGTGGATGTCTAGAAGTCCTAAAGAATATGTTCATTTCTGACTCCACCTTTCTCCCATACTTGATAAATCAAGGGTGCGGATGATCAAGTTCAGAGAAACCAACACAAAACATTTCCTTGTTTTCATTTTCATAAATCGTTATCCTTTTTTAGTCTTAGTCGTTCCTCTTTTTTTCATCTATTCTCTTCTTTTTTATACGAACACCGATTTTTTTGTACGTAGCTTTTCTTTTTTAAACCACTCATTTTTTTCAACGACCAACTTAGGCCTAAACAAGTTGCTTTCTCTTCTTTTTTCCCCTTTTTTTCTTTTTTTTTGTAAAAACCAGTAGACCATTTTTTTAAACATTAGTCCTTCACCTCTTTTTTAAAATTGGGCCTCTTTTTCTTCTCTCTCCCTTCTTGAAGATACAACCTAATTGGTCTTAAAATAAACCCCCTTTTCCCCCTCCCTTTTTTTAATACATAGCATCCCAACAGGGCTAAAAGAACAATGAGAGGGGGACTCTCCATCGAATTAGGATTCTCCCATGGAGAACCCATCTGCGTCGTCGCCCCTTGAATTCGTCGCCGCCATCTGTGAAGGTCCAGCAGTATCGGGAGGAACAATCTGAAGAGAAGGTGTCATATCCACGTGCTAGAGGTCGAAGGATGGCATCGCTGGAGCTTCTCAGGGGTGTGGCCGGTGGGCATCGCCTGGAGGATCCACCGCCGCCATAGAAGTCTCGTGCAACTCGATCTCTTTTTTTTGAGAGAACGGTGGGATGGACCTCCATTAGAGATGCATCCAAGGAATAATTATATATATTGTAAAAATAAAAATATTTACATCCGTCATGAATCATATAGGACCATGGCATGCCCAAGTACACTTTCAGAATAAAATCTCTCCCCCTAAAAAATTACGCCATTTCTAGCTAGCCACATAAACCAAACAATCACACAGACTTTCATTCTCCCTTCCTCAAAACCGGACTAGTTTCTGCATAATGAGCTCCAAAAGGTAATCTTATCAGCCCAAACTAATCCCGGACATGCCGCACTTTGCCACACCTCAACAGATCCGGAACATGTTAAAAACGGTGGTCTATGTCTTCCATGGCAGATCCACACCGCTTACAATCCTCCTCCGCACCTGGGAAAAACCTTGCTCTCCTAGTTGCCGTCAGAATTCGCTTCCTTCTCAGCAGCCAAAGAAATATCTTTACCATAGCCAGAATCCTCCAGCTCCGCATTCTCGCACAATCCCTATTGAGCTCCATATCAGGAACAGAAATCTACTGAGAGAACCTTATACTCTTTTCTGACCGTGAAGAACCCATCGCTCCAGCACCAGGAGTCCCTCCCTTCCGTTGGTGCTTCAGCTCTGCCTAATATGCCAGAATAAGCTAGAAATTCCTCCACTCTCTGATCCGATAAAACAGAATCAAAGGATGGTGTCCACGAACCGTCCGACCACATATCTGCCACAGAAGCATCTTTATTTGAACACAAAGCAAAAAGTCTAGGGTAAAGATCACTCAGTGCAACTCGATCTTGCGCACGCGAGGAGGTGCGTCGGAGGTACGTCGCATCTTGGAGGGACTCTGTCGTTGGAAGGTCCCGTAAAAGGGATATTACAACTAATTGCAGCCTTCTCGAGCAGAAGAGGAGAGGGACCACAACCCTCTTCTCGTGCTACAACCTTCTCATGCTGCAGCCTTCTCGTGCGGAAGAGGTGATGGTACATGTACCACCTGGAGGTGCTAGCCCGGAGCGGCAACACCTCTTCTTCTTCTTCTTCTTCGACCAAAAAAATTTAGGGCTGAGAGGAGGTGCACCTGGAGAAGGTCTCTCGTATGGAGATGCAAGAATCTTGTAATTGATCTGGAATCATGCACGATTAACATTGTTGCGACTTCAACTATGGTTTTAAGAACCCTAAAATTTATCTCGAACATGGCGATCTGATCTTCAAAACGTGGGACAAAACACATGGAAATATAATTTGGAACAACTGTTAAAATTCTCCAGAACTTTGAACAGATCTCGAACATGAATGTAATCAAAATGAATCTAAGAACACCACTCTGAATCAAAATAAATCTTCAAAAATAAACTACAATCGATCTGCGGAATCGAACTGCTATGATACCATGTTGAAATCTAGAATGCAAAAGCGAATCGATGAACAAGAGCAGAAAAATAAAGAAACATGAAACATTGAACACGTGGATTTACGTGAAATCCTAGTCCTGAAGGAGCGGGATGAAACCACGAGAGAATGCCTCAAAGGGCCAGATCTTCTTATTGAATTTCTCATTGAGTACAAGGGGTGTAGGGCTCCTTGTATAGCCGCACAGACAGATCGAATTCCCAGAAATAGTAGGCGGGGAACTAAACGTGAGTGTGTAGTGATTAAATCTTGGAGATATCCAATTACCACTCTATTACATTCTCCAACAAAAATATTGTATAGTTTGAAACTACAATATAATTAGTCATGTTCGACACCCAATACACGTTACAACCCAAAAAACTTTACATTACAAATGTCCCTTTTCTATATCTTCTCCTTCATTCGAATGTCCTCAAAACCTCTGGTTGGTCAAAAGGTCTTAATCAATTGCCTTCATCAAACATCGATATTTGGGAAGTTCCTGCACCGTCGTCTTCGAAATTCGACACAGGTGGCGGAGCAAGTGTGCAGGAAGTGGATTGAGTATCCCTTGCGTTCCCTCCCATCGAATTTCTCCCTTCCAACACCGCCTCCGCTTCCACTCTCCCCACTCCCACTCGCTCCGCTCCCACTCATCTCCTCTCCCCTATAGTCAACGAAGACTTCCCACCCTAGATCCTTACAGTCCACTTCAAAAGCAAGGCTCTATTCATGTTTGCTAGATCAGGAATACCAAGACCACCTTCTTCCTTTTGGGAGTGTCACAACATCCCAATCTACCAAATGGACCCCTATAAAAATATTATGCCCATTTCTTTCCTAGAGGACTTTGCATAAATGCATCATTACAACAACATACTCTGATCAGGAGCAATCTAGATGACATGAAGAAAATACGGATCTCCTCCAACATCACCTTTACTAGCACCAACCAACCACCACATGAAAATATAAAAGCCTTCCATCCAACTAACTTATATTCTATCTTCTCAATAACAGGAAGCAAATCTATCATCCGCAAATGACCACATTTCAAGGGTAGACCCAACTAATGGCTCGGGTAAGGAACCACATGAAGTACCCAACTCCGCTTAACAGATCGCGACATTGAATTTGGAAGACCAAAAGAAACCACACTTGACTTGCTTCGATTGAGGCTCATTCCAGAAAGATCATCGAAAATGCCAATCATTGCTTCCATTCTCATCGTCTACTGTTGTAAAAGTCGGCCGACTAGTCGAGTCGGGGGGGGGGGGTAGCCAACTCGACTAGGCCTATTCGGGCATTAGTCGGTCAACCCGACTAATCGGGCCGATTAGTCAGCCAAGTTAGCCGACTACTCGGCCGACTTTTACATAGAATTTTTCCATTTTTATTTGTTTTGTTTTTTTGAAATGCAAAACTATTCTGTTATGCCTAATGTTATATTTAAAGTCAATTACTTCATTTGTTTCATTATTATAGTATAGAAAGTATACAAATCTTCTTTCAATAGAAAGAAAATGTACAAATATGTGTAAATATATAAGAATATATGTATAAAAAATGATTTATATATATAAATAATTAAAAAATTCAAAACCGACTAATGGCCGACTAAATCCGATTAGTCGCCCGACTGCCGATTAATCCTTAGTCAGTGACCCCACCGACCGAGTACCGACTGGCGATTTCTGCAACCTTGTCATCGTCCCTATGAAATGGAGATATATCCCATGGAATACCTCATAGAAATGACTTCATTAAACATATTCCAAGCTCAATGACTCTGACATCATCTCTGTCAGTAAAGAGAGCTCCGAAGTGTCTAAAAGCTTAGTGTTCAAGTCTCGTGATGGCGACGCTACGGAGACCGTGGTAGCAAATGATGTCAAAGGCAGGGCAAAAGCTTCGATCGACCATGGAGGTAGGCTTATCCATGTCGAACCGCAAACATCTGGAATAATCGAGTCTGGAGGAGGGTTTCTCTAGACAACACAAACAAACATATCTTTTGAACAAGCATGGAGTGGAAGATCCAAGTTGCTAACATCAGCAACAACCACTTCAAGAATTGGGCCATCCGAAACGACACCCCTATTCTGATCTCTTCATGAGCAAGACCCGAACCTGAACTTTAAAGCAAGAAACCCTAACAGTCTCGACAAAGGAGACAAGTGGCGCCATTTCACCCCTAGATCTTGTCAACGATCTTCCATGGATTATGCCTTCTACTCTACCAAAGATCTCACCTTAACGAACAACACCTTCAATGGTATCAAGATATCTAGAGATTTTGAAATTGATCTCACCTAGCAAAAAGATTCCAATAATGACAACACAACTTCAGGAGATTGCAAAAATGACACCTCAATCACGCACGAGAGAATCAAAAGTATCGAACATGCTCCGTCATTTTCATCCTTGTTCAAAGCACACATAGGTGATGCGTGATTTAAGAAAGGTCTTGATATTATCGTTTTCTTAAAATCACCTTTTAAAAGATGAACAAGGCAAAAGAACCTTTCAAGCCACAACCTTGGATGTCAAGTGATTTTTTTATGCAAAAAGTGAGAAAAACGTTTAGGTGTCCACCCCAAATGAATTTATTAAAATGAGTAAGATGGGTTAAACTCTTAGCTGAATCTGAATGAATCGCATTTTACATATAGAAACTTCCTAAGCAGAACAAGACCTTGTGAATCGCATTTTACACATAGAAACTTCCTAAGCAGAACAAGACCTTGTTACACGACAATTGGATTGCCCAAACTGCCACGACATAAAGGAGAAGCATTATGTCCGAGAGGGATTTTTTTGAAGAAAAGATCTGGTGGCCTCCCAAGGTGGGAACCACCACATCAGAAAAATATATATAGATAAAAAAACAAAAAGAAATTACATGTTCCTGTCGCTACAATTCCATGTTACACACAACACCTTACAATGTTCAAGCACATTCTCATAGTAAAACTGACGCCCCCCCAAATATGACACCATTCCGCGCACAGCAGATGACCCAGATCACCGCAAATGAGAGCGCACAATCTTCGTGACCAACACCACACACATTCCTCATACCACTCCAGAAACCAGCATAATCCAGAGGGAGAAGCCATGGAATGCCAAGTTTCACCCAGACCTCCTCACAAGGCGGGCAAGAGAAAAACAAGTGATCCAAGTCCTTTGTCGCCAATCCACACCTATCACATGAAGAGTCGTCCACACCCAGAATCCGACCCCTCCGTTCCTTCGTGAGCGTCCTTCAAAGCCTAAACAACCAAAGAAACACTTTGATCGCTCCTCCAAATCATGCGTAGATCCACCCCCTCCTCATCCTCCACCCCTTGATCCTCCCCGATGAAATGTAAGTACGCCTTCTTCATGAAGAATCTACCATCTTCCCATCATTTCAAATGGGGTATGCCGAGTCCGAGCAGTAGTGCAACGTAAGGGCGGCATGTGAGAGCCCCAACAGCAAGCTATCGTGGTAGGCCCTCCCCCTCAAAAAATTAATTTAATATCATGAGAACTATTGGACCACGTATCAGATATTAAACTGATAAGAACATATACTACACTTGATCTTAGCCAAAAGGCCGAGAAAGGTATATGTCCGAGAGGAATCTAGTGCTAAAGAGAGATCCAGAAGTTTGGAATTCATGGAATTGAGCCAATCAACTCTCAACTCTTCCCAAGTCTTCTTACTCTTATCGTATTGGAAGAAAAGGTGGTCAATCGTATCCAATTCTCCTTCACAAGGAGAGCCCATGAAATACCTAGACCACTTCTCCTTAGTCGAAATTCTCCCAGGACTTAGCAATCACATAAAAAGATCTTGATATGTGTTGGGATTTCAAATCCCAAACAAATTTGCAATCTCGAATCATCTCTGTGTATATAAGACTCGAATGATTATTAATGGCCATGTAAGCTCTGTTAGCAATGTGAGCCCGGGGCGAACCATTCCTACAATAATTGTTATTGTAATGTTTGATATATCAATAAAATTTATTGGTTTATTTCACTCCATGTCTGAAATTAAGTGAATGAATGCACTATAAGGTCCCTCTGTACAAATAGAGTTATGTACCATGGCTGTCTTGACATCATAAAGCTGTTGATTCAATTGTTAAATCATAGAGGCTGGTGCTTGGATGAATATCTAAAGAGTTAGATTGAGAACTCATCAAGCACCATCAAATGATCGTCAAGATGTGATCTGCAGCCTGAGTGGGAGATGACAATCCTATCTCTAAAGGCTGATATCTGATCGACCTCTTGATGCATGTCCTCTGCATAGGAATAAAGATTCGGTAGTGTCAGATTAGTTAGGTCAAAGAGTTGACTTAACGAGATCGAGATAACCAAAGTCCTACATCGTATGCTGTCGCGATGTAGGCACACATCCTCTGACCGGAGACAGATGTGTTACTATATGTCTAAGTATGTACATTTGGTAGACCAATAGGTTGATGGCCTAATCAAGGTCTATATACTGGCGAGCTGGTGAGCATATAAGGGCATATGAATAATACGATCTCTCAAAGGGATCATACAGTTTCACTTCTGATCCGGAAAACATGAGCTCACTCATGAGATATTGGGATCGATAAATTCCATGCATGGTCATCTCACTTATGAAGCTTGACAGAATTTAGAGGTATGATATATGCTTTTGGAAAGTATATGATCGATACCAAATCCCAATGATCAAATGAGAATCTTAATGATAAAATCCTGAAGGTGACAGTCTAAAAGAGATCTATAACTTCGGGTTTATTCAAGGTCTTCCAGTATGCAGGATTTACAGGTATTGGGAATACCTGAGGGTGATGTGATCATAAACGATTGTATAACCATGACGCTTTCATTCCGAGGGAATGATGAAATAGGTCTAGATTTTAGTGAATCCTCTCAGTAGAGAAGTAACTTGATCTTAGTCCAAGTGTTGGACATTAATCTGAATGAGATTCGGATGCAATGAGAAGATTAAGTTTACGGACTTGATTTAATCACGCATCTATGGGAGGTCCGTAAGATTTGGATTTGAGATATGATCTCAATGTCCAAGTCACTATACGTGGAACAATACAATCGCCCTGTCCTTATCTCCAAGTATCTGCGGAGAAAGCACACTATTCTTGAAAGAGTTCAAGAATAATACCTTGATGAATTATGTATCCAAGCAACATGATATTGATAATTAAATGAGATTTAATTATCAAGAATAATATGAATGAGATTCATATTATGAGAATGATTATCCAAGATAATTAAATGAGATTTAATTATCAAGGAAATGCAGAATATGGATAGTACTATCCATGCTATCCATAATATCAATGTATATTATAAATATGATTTATAATATATTGGAGAGAGCACATTTGTAAATAATATTTACTAATTGATTGTTAATGTGAATTGGATTCACATTAAGCAATTAATTGGAAATGTAATTTACATTTTTTGTTTGGGTTGTGAATGTGATTCACATTTTTTCAATGGCATGATTGAAATATTCGCTAATTAATTTGGAATTAATTTAGTGAATATATTTGCAAAAAATATTGTTGCAAATAATGAAAAGATAATGTGATTTTATCTCATAAAATAAAGAAGATAAAAATCCACCTAATGAAGAGGTGGCGTCACCCATGAATTATTCAAGGATGACGCCCCCATCTTTTTAGGAGGAGGTTTTTATCCTCTTTATTATCTTGTGTTAATAAATTTTATTAAGTTAAATTATGTTGATTATAATGCAATATATATTTAATTTAATATAAATTAATAAGTTGTTGCTTTATTAAACAACAATGATCATGGCTATTGTTTAAAAACACAAATCAATCTAACCGTTGATTTTGTGTGTCCCATGGATTGTGATCCATGGACTCCCAAACTACTATATAAGAGAGGACAACCCTATCCCTTCAGTACACACATTAAGTTGCTATCTCTCCTTCTCTCATTCTCACGCCTCATCTCTCTCTAAGAGTGGCCGTCCATTCTGAGTTCTTGAGAGAACTACAGTCGTCGCTACGCCGTCGTGCTGTCGGATCTCCGTCTTCCTTGGTAGCTCTAGAACAAGTAGAAGATGTCGGATTTCATTGGATGAAATCAGGAGATTCAAGGCTTGAATCTTTTCATCGTGGATTGCGGGAAGCACGCATCTCATCATCGCACCCGCAAGTGTCATCTTCGTGGATCGGACTTGAGTCAGGAGGATCTCTTGCTTTAGAGATCAAGTGATCGCAACCAAGCTTCAAGAGGTATTTCTAATACTTTGTGGTTAGATGAAACGATCCAAGAAATGTTCTTGGGATCATGTGATTTCATCATATGATTTAAAAATTTTAAATTCCGCTGCACTGAGCAACTAGTGCGACTAGTCGCTCCGATCGCATTGGATGCGATCATCATGCTTCCGTGATGCGCTTAAGGATTTTTCCCATATCCTTTCAAGTTCGCACGGTGGAGTCTCCATCTCTCCACATCCAGTGGTCTCTGCCAACCGTGAGCCCTTCCAAGACACTCATTGTTTCTAAGGTGTCGTTCGGCTATCAGGCCCCCCTTTGGAGAGTTTACCCCCCTTACCCCATATTTTCTCACTCCTATGTGGGCCCCATTTTTTATCTTTAAAAAAAATAAATTTTCCATCATCAGTTCCATCAAAAAATAATATACTATACCATCATATCATATAAAAATTATAAACTACTCCACTTCTACTCACTTTTTAAAACTTCAATACTATCACATCACAATAACTACTCACTTTTTCAAACTTCAATACAATCATATCACAATAAACCCAATCCTAACCCATCCCCAGTTTAACCCTCTATCCAAACACCAAAACACAAAAATAGGTTACCTGCTACCAGTTTAACCCACCTTAACCCACATACCAAACATACCCTAAGAGATGCATGAAAACCCACAGGCATTGGTCAGAGAAATCAGACTGGAAAGTTGGCAACAGGTGGTTTGCTGTAAGGAAAAATCAACGAGAGAAACGAGTTGCTAATGCTCCCCATATGTCCATCCATTCGTTCAAAAGGGCAAAAGAGCAACCATCTCTAAGGATCGGACAGAGAAGTAGCGGTAGCTGTGGCAAGATGATGCATATGCTCTTTCAGAAAGCAGAATAAAAATTATGGGTGATGTATCAAGGATTGTTGGGCATGGATGCCATAGATGACGTGAATTACTTTATAAAATAGCTCCTCATTGTCACACCAGATCTTGGCGACCCACATTAGGAGTAGGCCCTATTCGTGGTCTCCAATCGAGTAATATCAAGACCACCCTCCTGATGCAGCATGATAACAACTTTTGTGCACAATTATTTAATTTATTTTATTTATCATTTGTTTTGTTTATTTTACTTATTTAATTCCCATGTAAAAGGCTCATTATAAAAGGCCTCTTTTTATCTTTTCCCTTTGATTTCTTCTTTCCCTAATTTTAGGGATTTGTTGCTTCTTTTGAGGGGGAGTAGCCTCTATAAAGGGCTCCCTTTGTATTAGGGTTTTTTAAGTTGAATTGAGTAATTAATTTCTCCCCCTCTCTAATTTCTCTCTCTCTCCCTCTCTCTCGGTCCCGCAACCTCCCTCCCCGACCCCTTTCTTCCCCCATTTCTTCCCCCCCCCCTCCGTTCCAAACCCTAACGCCTCAAACCCACGCCGCCGCCGTTTCCCGTCTCCTCTCCTCCCGACTTCGACCAACCCTCCCACCCCCCTATTCCTCTTCTCCTCTTGATTCCGCCTCCTCCTCTTTTCTCTTTCCCCGTGTCCCCTCCCCCTCTCCGAGTTCTCTCCACGACCCACTCCCTCCCGCCGACTGCCGCCTCTCGCCTGGGCCATCGCCGCCTTCTTCCATTCCCGACACCGCCCTCTCCCCGCCCTTCCTCGCAGTTCCCGGCCCCGCCCCCAGCGACTCCATGCCGCCGCTCCCTTGTCGGCAGTCGCGCCGCACCGCCCTGTGCCCCTTCCGATCCCACTGCTCACCACCCCCGCGTGCCTACCGCCCTCTATTACCACCCCGGGTCGCAGCGCTTTCCGTTCGGCTGTCTCCTTCCCTGTGGAACCGCCAGCGGTCCCCGACCCCTTGCCCCCACCACTCCTTGCCCGTTCAACCCCCTACTGCCCGACTTTCCAGTGGCCATTTTGCCCTCCCGTGGAGCCAGTACTGCCGCTTGCCGAGTCCGGAGTAACCATCAACCTGCGCCACATCGGAACCCGCCCGCGCCGCTGCAAGGCCGCCTAAAGCTTCGTGAATAACGCCGACCAGATCTGAAGCGCGGCTCCAAACTCCCTTGTCGGTTGTGGTATGAGCGTATTTCCACATATTATTCCACTTTATAAAGTAGTTTTGTGGCCTGTTATGTTGCTGTTTGTTTGGTGATTAATTGAGATTCTAAACCTGCAACATCGTGATTTGTTTCCTCTAATTCAGTAAACTACTTAATTGACCTAAATTGTGAATGAGATCGGTGCTAAGATACGAGTACCTTGACGACTCTTGTTGCTGATTTTGCGTACCACATATCATTTTGTTCGTTTTCGTCATTTTACTCTTTAGTCTAATTGATTGGAACGCCACTCCTTTCATTGCTCATTTTGGATTGCATCAATTTGGTATCAGAGCATCACGATTCTGCATTTCGTCTGCATCGCATTTATTCATTGCATATAAAAAAACAAAAAAAACCACAAAACAAAACCACAAAACAAAACCACAAAAAAATCCCCAAACAAAGAAAGCAGAACCCTAGGATTTCCATGGCCGACAAACCTAGTGGCTCTAAACCCACCTACACCTCACACCCTGAACTATCGCTAGAATCCCTAGCTGCTCAAATGCAACACATGCAAAGGATGTTTGAACGAATGAGTGGACAAATTGCTACCTTGAATAGTCGTATGATAGGCAAAGACCTTACTGATGAAACCCCCAACAAAGGTCGACGCACTAGCCGGAAATCACACTCCCGGAATAGCACTTCCCGTGACTCTAGCTCTTCTACTTCTGACGAACATGTTAGCGAGTATCATTCACAGGAAAGTGAAGAAGAAGGACCCGGAGAATACACCCCTTTCATCCCCAAGACTCCAGATCCATACACCTTTGGCTATACTCCACAAACTAATAGTGAACATCAATTCCAACCACGAAATGGACCCAAGTCCGACGATGGATGGGATCGAGGTATCCGTCTCGATGTCCCAGAATTTGACGGAGGACGAGATCCTGACATCTTTTTGGACTGGCTCCAAGCCGTCGAACACTTCTTTGTGTGGAAGTCCATGCCTAGCGAACGTAAGGTCCAATTCGTCACTATAAAATTAAAAGGACATGCGCTGCTATGGTGGGACCGTTTGCAGTCTGAACGCAAACGAAAGGGGAAAAGTAAAATCCGCAGCTGGAGCAAAATGAAAGCTAAATTGAAAACCAAATTCGTGCCTGAAGATTACAGACGCGATCTGTACGCGCGACTGCAATCATGGAGGCAAGGTACCATGAGCGTGAAAGAATACACCGAAGGGTTCCAATCCCTAGTCCATCGCAACCGCTTGCAAAAAGACTCCTATTCAGGAAGTCACCCGCTACATGCAAGGCCTCCGCCAAGTCATCCAGGATGAACTCTACCTCCACAACTGCCGTGATGTCGACGAAGCCTACAAACAGGCTGAACGGGCTGAGATCAAGCTTGCTAAGGCCCAGACGAGGAAGATGCCTTTTTCTGTGAACTCCGCTCCTCGTACCAGTACCACGATGACATACTCCAAACCGATAGGGTCCTCATCAATTGTGGCGGGTAAAACCCAAACCAAACCATCAACTCCTGCCGTCGTCCGACCACCTACTGGAAACCCCGGCCAAGGCATCTTGGGAAGCCGACCTATTGTAGGACCTGATACTTGCTTCCGATGCTATCAAAAGGGACGTCGAGCCGCCGAGTGCCCAAACCCTAAGGCTAGACCCGTCCACTTATGCACCAACGACGACCCTGAAGATCCTGACCTTGAATCACAGGAATCACCTATGGAGGAACCAACTGCCTTGACGGCTGACACCATGGGAGCCGACGACTACGAGCCTTTAGGAGTGGATGGAGACGAGTCCGGTCCGTTCCTAGTAATTGAACACGAAAACTTTATCGCTCCTGACAGCGCACCCGCAAACATTCTGCTCACCCCCGCTGTCCATGATGCTGATAGCTGGCTGCGACGCAGCATCTTCCGAATCACCTGCACCTCCGGAGGACGACGCTGTTCACTGATCATTGACGGAGGAAGCGTTGAGAACTTTGTTTCACAAGAAATGGTAGATAAGTTGGGTCTACCAACGCAACCACTCGAGAAACCGTACAGCGTAGCATGGTTTCGAGGTGGTACCCAAATCCCGATCCACCGTCAAAGCCTCGTTAGCTTCTCCATTGGCCCCTCATATAAGGACGAAGTATGGTGCCATGTAGCCCCTATGAATGTATGTCACATACTTCTAGGGAGACCGTGGCAATTCGATCGAGACACTGAACACCGAGGAAAACTGAACACTTACACCTTTCTCATAGACAAAGTTCGTGTCACCCTCAGACCACAACGTGAAGCCCTTAGCCCTCGCCAAGTGGCTACACTCCGAGCTGCGACCACCCAAACTGGTAACAAAACCCCGTCGGCAAAGACTGCGACCACGGGCTCCGTATTGTTGATGGAAGCCCAAACGTTCCAACGTGAAATGCAGGAGAGCTCCACCATCTATGCATTAATGGGACGTGAAGTAGACAATCAAGAAACAACTCCACCTGAAGTCCCGCCTGAGATAAAGCCCATCATCCAAGAGTTCGCTGACATCATGCCTGAAGAGTTGCCTGAAGGACTACCCTCGTTGCGAGACATTCAGCATCACATTGATCTAGTCCCTGGAGCCAGCCTACCCCACTTACCCCATTACCGAATGAGCCCAAGTGAACATGAAGAGATGAATCGGCAGGTTACTGATCTGCTGCGACGTGGGTATGTTCGAGAGAGTATGAGCCCCGTGACGGTTCCTGCTCTGCTTACCTCGAAGAAAATGGCATATGGAGAATGTGCGTGGACAGTCGTGCTATCAACAAGATAACGATCAAATATCGTTTTCCCATTCCACGCCTTGATGATATGCTTGATATGTTATCAGGCGCCAAACTGTTCTCCAAAATGGATCTCCGCAGCGGCTACCATCAGATTCGCCTCCGACCTGGAGACAAGTGGAAGACTGCTTTTAAAACCAAAGAGGGTCTGTATGAATGGACGGTCATGCCCTTCGGCTTGTCTAATACCCCAAGCACCTTCATGCGAACAATGAATCATGTTTTGCGACCCTTCATTGGCAAGTTTGTGGTTGTGTATTTCGATGACATTCTGATCTACAACTTGACTAAAGAGGACCATTTGTCTCACCTTCGGCAAGTCCTGGAAACCCTGAGAACCCAAAAACTGTATGTTCACCTTATGAAATGCTCCTTCATGTCTGACACAGTCCTCTTCCTGGGGTACATTGTCAACGCTGATGGACTTAAGGTTGACCCCTCCAAAATCCAGGCCATTCAGAGCTGGCCCGTACCCAAAACCCTCACTGAAATTCGCAGCTTTCTGGGGCTAGCTTCTTTCTACCGACGTTTCATTCGAAACTTTAGCACTTGTGCAGCACCGTTGGTAGATTGCACGCGTAAAGGCGCACCCGCTTGGACACTTGAAGCAGAGACGAGCTTTCAAAATCTAAAACATCAATTGACACATGCTCCTGTCTTGGCACTCTCTGACTTCACCAAGGTTTTTGTTGTCGATTGCGACGCCTCACATGTCGGGATTGGTGTCGTTCTGAGCCAAGAAGGATGACCTGTAGCATTCTACAGTGAGAAATTGAACGAAGCCAGATCACGGTACTCCACTTACGATGTCGAATTTTATGCCGTGGTCCAAGCTCTCAAGCATTGGAGGCATTACCTGATCCAACGTGAATTTATCCTTAACTCTGATCATGAAGCCCTGAGATATTTGAACTCCCAGAAAACTCTTAACAAGCGACATGCCAAATGGGTTAATTTCCTCCAAGAATACACTTTCCATCTCAAGCACAAAGTCGGAACCCTGAACCGTGTGGCCGACGCGTTGAGCCGGCGAGCACATGCCCTGACTACAATGACCGTCAGCACAACAGGATTTGAAACTCTCAAGGACCTCTACCCCACTGATCCTGACTTCGGTCAAGTTCATGCCGACTGTGTTGGTACTGGGCAGGACCCAACAGCCACTTTTGTTCTTCATGAGGGTTTCCTATTCAAAGGCCACCAACTATGCATCCCTGCCACGTCCCTTCGTGAGAACTTAATTTCAGAACTACACAACGGCGGTTTAGCTGGACACTTTGGAAGGGACAAAACCTTGACTCTTCTTCAAGAGCGCTTTTATTGGCCGCAGTTGCGAAAGGATGTGACAAAATTCGTACAGAAATGCCAAACATGTCAAAGATTCAAAGGCCACCGGCAGAACACTGGACTGTACACACCCCTGCCCATTCCTCTGCGACCCTGGGAAGATATCACCATGGATTTTGTGCTAGGCTTACCCCTCACTGTGCGAAAAGTTGACTCTATTTTTGTGGTTGTGGATAGATTTTCTAAAATGCCACATTTCATTGCATGTAGGAAAACCTCAGATGCATCTCATGTCGTTGATTTGTTTTTTCGTGATGTCGTCCGTTTGCATGGTGTCCCTCGTTCTTTTACTTCGGATCGTGATACTCGGTTTTTGAGTCATTTTTGGCGCACGCTTTGGTCCCGTCTTGGTACTCGTTTGCAGTATAGCACCGCTTATCATCCACAAACAGATGGGCAAATCGAAGTAGTTAACAGATCATTAGGAAATTTATTGCGATGTCTTGCAGGGGACTCTCTGTCCAAATGGGATCTAATTCTTCCCCAAGCTGAATTCGCATATAACAGTTCCACTAATAGGTCCACCGGAAAATCCCCTTTTGAGAGTGTGTACGGCTTTCCACTTACTCAATTTCTTGACCTAAAACCCACAACCATGCAAGGGAGAAGTAGTGCAGCTGCTGAGGATCTGGCCGAACACCTAACCCACATCCATACTGAAATCCGAGCCAAACTCCAATCCATGACCCAGAAATACCAAACCCAAGCCAACCTACACCGAAGAGAGAGCGAGTTCAGAGTTGGAGAATTAGTGATGGTCCACCTTAAAAAAGAGAGGTTTCCTTTGAAAGTCCACAAAAAATTGAGTGAACGGAAAATTGGTCCATTTCGAGTCCTCAAGAGGATTGGACCCAATGCATATTTACTCGACCTGCCGCCAGACGTTCAGACATCACCGGTCTTCAATGTATCAGATCTCTTCTTATATCATGGAGATGAACACACCGATGCCACCCCAGTAGCAATTCCCGCCAATGATGATATGCACCAGCCGCCAGCCGCAACCGATGCTGATCAGATTGAAGATATTGCAGACATCCGAGATATGACGACTAGACGTGGTCTCTTCCGACGATATCTAGTCAAATGGAAGGGACGACCTTTTACCGATTGCACCTGGATTGACGAGGATGAACTCCAACAACTCCGCCCCGATATACTTCAGAATTTCCACGATGCCATCTCGACGGAGGGAGATTCTTTTCAGCAGGGGGTAGTTGATGCAGCATGATAACAACTTTTGTGCACAATTATTTAATTTATTTTATTTATCATTTTTTTGTTTATTTTACTTATTTAATTCCCATGTAAAAGGCTCATTATAAAAGGCCTCTTTTTATCTTTTCCCTTTGATTTCTTCTTTCCCTAATTTTAGGGATTTGTTGCTTCTTTTGAGGGGGAGTAGCCTCTATAAAGGGCTCCCTTTGTATTAGGGTTTTTTAAGTTGAATTGAGTAATTAATTTCTCCCCCTCTCTAATTTCTCTCTCTCTCTCCCTTTCTCTCGGTCCCGCAGCCTCCCTCCCGACCCCTTTCTTCCCCCGTTTCTTCCACCCCTTCGTTCCAAACCCTAACCCCTCCAACCCACGCCGCCGCCGTTCCCCGTCTCCTCTCCTCCCAACTTCGACTAGCCCTCCCACCCCCTATTCCTCTTCTCCTCTCGATTCCGCCTCCTCCTCTTTTCTCTTTCCCCGTGTCCCCTCCCCCTCTCCGAGTTCTCTCCATGACCCACTCCCTCCCGCCGAATGCCGCCTCTCGCCTGGGCCATCGCCGCCTTCTTCCATTCCCGACACCGCCCTCTCCCCGCCCTTCCTCGCAGTTCCCGGCCCCGCCCCCAGCGACTCCACGCCGCCGCTCCCTTGTCGGCAGCCGCGCCGCACCGCCCTGTGCCCCTTCCGATCCCACTGCTCACCACCCCCGCGTGCCTACCGCCCTCTATTACCACCCCGGGTCGCAGTGCTTTCCGTTCGGCTGTCTCCTTTCCTGTGGAACCGCCAGCGGTCCCCGACCCCTTGCCCCCACCACTCCTTGCCCGTTCAACCCCCTACTGCCCGACTTTCCAGTGGCCATTTTGCCCTCCCGTGGAGCCAGTACTGCCGCTTGCCGAGTCCGGAGTAACCATCAACCTGCGCCACATCGGAACCCGCCCGCGCCGCTGCAAGGCCGCCTAAAGCTTCGTGAATAACGCCGACCAGATCTGAAGCGCGGCTCCAAACTCCCTTGTCGGTTGTGGTATGAGCGTATTTCCACATATTATTCCACTTTATAAAGTAGTTTTGTGGCCTGTTATGTTGCTGTTTGTTTGGTGATTAATTGAGATTCTAAACCTGCAACATCGTGATTTGTTTCCTCTAATTCAGTAAACTACTTAATTGCCCTAAATTGTGAATGAGATCGGTGCTAAGATACGAGTACCTTGACGACTCTTGTTGCTGATTTTGCGTACCACATATCATTTTGTTCGTTTTCGTCATTTACTCTTTAGTCTAATTGATTGGAATGCCACTCCTTTCATTGCTCATTTTGGATTGCATCACCCTCCTCTTCAGGGAGTGTAATTGTATCCCAATCAACCATATGAATCCCCAAGTTGCTTTGACCATTTTTGCCCAGAAAAATCTCTGCATAATCATATCCGCATGATGACGCACCTCGATTGGTAGAAATCTCGAAGACATGAAAAAAAATGGGATCGATGCAAAAATGCCTTAACAAGCACCAACCATCCATTGGTGGCAACATATACGCCTTCCAACCAGCCAACTTCCGTTCAAAATTCTCGATAACTGGCAACCAATCCATTCAAGATTCTTAATAATCAGTAACCACTCCACTAATTGCATACGACTACACAAGTCAAGGACAAACCAAAATACCATATCAGCAAAGAACTACAAGCAGTGCCCAGCTCCATGCCATAGGTAGCTGCATCTACATTTTACGATTAAATAAAATTAGAATCGACTTGCTTCTATTGAGCATCGGCCCTGAAAATCATGAAAAATGTCAATCACCACGGTCATTCCCATCACCTCCTTTCAAACTTGAAATGAAGAAAATATTTATGTTATTGTGCATTGTAAGATGGGGATGGAGATGCCCCTCCCCAAAGAGTAGCATCCAAAGAAGCCTTCGCTAACAACATTGTCAACCATACAGACAAGGACATCAACCGTCAAGAGAAACAACATTGATATTAACAGACAACCTTAATGAATTCCTCGTTACTGCTGGAAGACACCCCCTACAAAACAACCATTCACAGGCAAAGAGTAAGATGCAGTGGTGACACACCTTTTCATCCATGAGATACATATGTCTGGGAAGCCCTGCCTAGTCAGAACTGACCACATAAAGCGCCCGTCCACACTTTTGTATGCTTAGGAAAAATCTACTTTCTAAAGTAGAGTGCTTACTTTCATCTCTTGTAGTCGGCAATAATCTTTATGGCCATGTCCAAACTATCAGCAATCTGTCTCTACTAGAGGAAAGCAGATTGCACTCGAGAGATAAGCTCATCTAAGACATCACAGAGCATGTAACCAACACCTTGGTAACCATGAGGTCAGATGGCATTCAATAGAGTAATGGGGTGAAAATCTTCATCTCACCTCGATACCTCCTAGTAGCAAAAAAATGAGTGATTTGTTGATCCAATCAAAGCTTGCATTGGTACACGCAAACTCCTCCACAATTGTCATAATATCGTCCCCCACCACATCCTATAACTCACGAAAGAAAAATACCAGAAACCATGTGGCTTGGGGGTGCTATCAGGTTGCGACCCCTAAATGCAACCTTCACCTCATCTTGCTTAAAAGGCCATGTAAGTCGGGTTCCTCGAGGACCAATGATGCGAAAGCCCCCCTCCCCCCCCCACTCCAACCCATCTCTAGGATCTGCTCCCCTCTTAGGGGGAGATTCTATGAAAATCACCTAATATTGCCCTTCCCATTTCTCATTCTCCCTCTACCCGCTCATCATCAACCACCACAACATGAATCAAATTGCGTCTGCACCTCCCGCTGACAATTGCATTAAAAAAATTGTGTTTGCATCTCCTTTGTTGATGCATTATTGTCTGGGTCTCTGCTTCCACTCCGTTACATGCTTCTTATCCTCGCCCAAAACAATATTCTAGCATACAACATTTTCCTCCAATTCCATTGCTGACAGGTCTCTAACATCTTCGACCTTCTCCAATCTTCATATCTTCGGATCGGTAGTCACATGACGATTTCTTTGTGTCTCCCATAATGCTTTTTTTTGTAATTGTGAAGTCGCCCATGAGACTTTATTAACTTCTGAACCAATCTAATCACATGTTCAAGTGAATTGCATTGCTTTGCAACTAGATCTCTGAAGCCATCATCTAATAGACAAGATCTCTAAAAGCTAAAAAAAGAGTGAGACATAATCTCCTCACCTGAGTCCCACCACAGAGGAGTGTGATTAGGCCTCATGTGCGAACGAGAAAAAGCCCTCGCCATGGAGAAAACATAAAAAATCTCAACATACCTTGGGAAATGATCCAATCTAGATCGAGACCTTAGTTTCCCCAGGTATATTAAACATCTGCTATGTCAAGAATTTCCAGTTGCAAATCGCCGATAAACTCCATAGACATTAGAACTTGGGTCTTGCTCTCCACGATGGTGAGGGCAGTCAGAGGAGAGAAGAGTCGCATTGAATCACATCCTATAAACTACACCATAGATGAGGATCTCTCTCTTGCTTCAAGCATATATGACCATAACAAGGGTCTCAAGGGTGAGTTGGTTGGCACATACACACAAGACACAATTAGAGGTGAATCTGACTGTTGGGGTTGTAACACCACAATTTGCACAAATCTACCAGCAACTTCTAAAAGTAGAGAGTACTTCTCACCTTCCATGCAATCACGATTCTGCTTACACTACCAATCACGTCAATCACTCTAATGTCGGAAAGTGCATGCACTCCAAGTAACCTCCATAGTATGTCCGACCAACCATGCATTTTTGTCTCTTGTAACAACACCACATCTCCAAACTACTTGCTCGGAAGCGAGCCAATAATTCGGCATTTCTCGGGTTCACGCAGCCACCTCACATTTCAAGAGATAACTTTCATTTGGAAACCTTGGGGGCTTGGATGGCCAAGTGATAGGCACCACACCCGCTACACGACAAACCTTGGATGTCAAGTGAATTTGCACCCAACAACTGATAGCCCACTAAAGTCAATATCCGCAGTAACTCTCCCTTTAGGCCTATCGCTTAAGTTTAATATCACATTGAAATCACCATCAAATGCAATCGGCTCGGGTCCTGTTAGCATATTTGGAGCATGCGTCACTTATGTAATAGGTGGGTAATAGATCCTGGAGAAGATCCATTTACCCCATCCACATGTTTAGTCCCACATCGACCAATGGTGGGACTTGGAGGCTCTGTGTAGGCTATATAAGGATCCCCAGACCTCTTGTATCCATTGAGAAAAGCAATAGAAGCATATGCCCCTTTGAGGGCTTCTCCCGTGGTCTCATCCCGCTCCTCACGGAATAGGGTTTCACGTTAAATCCCACCGTTCTTCGTGTTCTTTATTCCTTTTCCCATGTTCGCTTCCGCATGTTTATTTTCTAACATTCAGAGCGGGTTCAATTCTCGAGGTTTTTATGATTCGTTGGTTTTATTCGAGATTCGATTATTATTCATTCATGAAGATTTGTTATGTAAAAATTATGTGTTTGAGAGCACGTTCCTCTTGGGTTTTGTTCTGAATTCCAGTTCCTGTAACCCTAATTTCTGTTCGGCTCTGGAACATCCATGCTCTCAGATGTTCAGGCGACAATCCCTAGCCGTACAAGTCACATTTCAACACTAGCCAATGAAGATCTGCCCCTTACTCATGAGGATATAACTCCAGCCCAAAACCCTCTATTTCATCTCATGTAGAGCTCTCGCGAGCCATCACCATGCACAACAGCCCTCGCGAGTCTCTCCTTGCGCTTCAGGCGCTCCTCCTAGCACCGCCACAACAACATCTCCACGGCAAGCCCTAGCCGCAGCAACAGACCTCGCTCCAGGCGGTGGTGCGGGACTCTTTCCCACTGCCTCTTCTCCAGGCGCACCTTGTCGCAACAAGTCCCACCATCGAGCGTGCACAACTGCACAGGAGGCACATGAAACAAGTCCCGTCGCAGGAGGCGACTCTGCCACCCTCCTCTAGGCGGAGGCACCAGCCCCGCTGCAGCTCCAGGCGATAACTCCCAATCGATCTCGCACGACCCTAGAGCCCACGATCTCGTGCATGTTGTTGGCAGCAAGCGGTGATCTCCCAGGCGTCTCGCAACCATCGCGCGCTGCAGCGACTCCAGGCCGCAAACGCGGCGGCGACTCCCTCTCCAGAATCCCCTGGCGGCGACGCTATTGAAAGACCCCGATGGGGGCAGTACCCTTTTACAAAGGGTTTCCCCGTTGGGAACCCTAAAAAAAAGAAGGGCGCCATGAGTTATTTAAAAAAAATTGTTGTGTTCAGCCCAAGTGGGCTGAAACTTGAAGAAAAAAAGGGAGGGAGAAATGAAAAAAAAGGAGAGAGGAGAGGGAAAATATTTTGAAGGGCTGATTGCATTTTATTTACAAAAAAGGAGTTGCACAAAAAAAGAGGTGCGTACACCGAAAAAAAAGCCATACGCAAGTTGGAAAAAATGATTTGCGAAAGCCGAAAAAATGGCTTAAAAGAATGTTCAAAAAAATTCAAAAAAAAGGGTCGTAAAAAAAAGAGTTGAAACGGCCAAACGTTATCCATGTTTTGAGAAGCCGAAAAAATGTGAGTGACTAATTGGTTTTGTTTTCCCCAAATTTATGTATTATCTTGTCTTCTCCCAATTTGATCAACAATGTCATTCCGACCAGTATGGGAGAAAGGGGGAGTATATGTAGAGTCACATGTCTATATTCCATTCTATATTCCAGATTCAGATTTGTCAGAGACCAGCCATTCGTTCAGACTCTACAATTTTCAGATTCAGACTCGACGACGACGCTTGCCATCTTTTGTCATGGTCCTCATAATTCGTCCCGGTTTGTTGGCCAGAGTTTTCATGTGAGCCATAGGGACTCCAGAACAGAGGACCGTTCTCTATGCTAAATGGGCAAGGGTTTTCATGTGGTATCATAGGGACTCCAGAGTAGAGGATCATTCTCTGAGCCAGATGGGAGAGACCCAGTTTCACACTCCAGCCCGTTCGTCCTCCTCACATGCACGCCATGAGAAGCAACATCCTCGACTGCAGCAATTGTGCGCGTTGAGTTGATATTGTCTGTAGTGTCATGTATTGTGAGTTGAATTTCCTTCTGTTTGTCCAAGCTGAGCATTGCATGCTCCAGCTTGAGGGGGAGTGTTAGAGTATTTGGAGCATGCGTCACTTATGTAATAGGCGGGTGAATGGATTCTAGAGAAGATCCATTTACCCCATCCACATGTTTAGTCCCACGTCGACCAGTGGTGGGACTTGGAGGTTCTGTGGAGGCCATATAAGGAGCCCCAGACCTCCTGTATCCATTGAGAAAAGCAATAGAAGCATATGCCCCTTTGAGGGCTTCTCCCGTGGTTTCATCCCGCTCCTCACGGAGTAGGGTTCCACGTTAAATCCCGCCGTTCTTCGTGTTCTTTATTCCTTTTTCTATGTTCGCTTCCGCGTGTTTATTTTCTAACAGGTCCCATCTACCATCTTTTTTCCTTTTCAAACAAAAAAAGCAATCGACTCAACGACAACCTTATCTGTGGCCCTCCTCAAGTTCATCCACCACTAGTACCTCCCACTTCCACCACTTGGGCCACATACACCCACCACAAGGATAACCAAACCCACTGTCTTCGTCAGCTTCATTGCAACCACCCAAAAACCTTGCAAGTCAAGCATGCCCACTCTAATTTCCACTCAGATTTCTCTAGTGGTTATAACATGCATGTAGGTCTTTAGTCTTTTATATGAATTTGCTATCACACAAGGCACTCAGATACAAACTGCAATATCCTTATCCCGCACCACTAGTAATACATATTCATCTTTATACTGTCAGAGTTAATGATGTACATTGACTTATGGAGTTCATCCATGTACTTCCTTCCCGAACAAAACATGATTTCTAACTCATAACCAATCTCTGGCCCAGCAACTGGATCTCAGGGACCCTTTAAATACCTTAACAAGTTAGGTTTTATCACAGGGAAAGAAATAATGGCATTTGGGAGAATAGATATCTAATCCATACAGAAAAGGGAACTCCGGTTGTTCTTAAAGGCTTTGCAAGCATAAAGGCTGGATTGAGGGGAGAGTACATTCCTGTAAATCCAATCTTGCAAAAATGACTTTTCTATGGTGTGCATGCAAACAAAAAGAAAGATAACAGGCATGAACAGATGGAAAGTCATAAAGTACAAAAATCTCCAACACAAGCTTACTTGTAAGGGAGCTTAAAGCAGTTTTCAGGAGGTATGCTATTTTCCTGATCTCTGGAATTTGCAAAATCCGCAAAATCTTTGAGGCATGACAAGAACAATGTCATTGCTTTATCATATCGAGTGCTCCAAAACAAATTTACGGGACCAAACCTGAGAGAAGAGGAGTTACACGTGATTTTCAACAAATTAAAAGTTCGCAAATTAAATGGAGGAAACAAAGTTACATATATTTCTAGGATTGACATGATCCTAACTACAATGATATCATATGAACACAATACTAGACTTGATTCTCGCTATCACACATTATTATGAAGTTCAAATCAGGTCAGGAAAGTAGAAACCGCCTCTTACCAAAGAGGACTTACAAAGGGTAATTTAAGTGAATTATTACTCATCCAATCAAGCTCAAAGTAATCAAACAGAATTCAGAAAGGGAAGGAAAAGTATTTTTCTACTAAATGCACTATAAGTTATAATTGGTCTAGAATACCTTGTATGTAATAAGAAGTACTGTAATGTAACCCATCAAAGGGTAATTTAAGCCACCCATGGAAGATGTTAAAACTTGATTGGAAAATGAACTTATTTGGCATACCATCATGAGCATGTCCGCTTAGTAATCAAACAGGAAGGCCAACCTAAGGTATGTCTATGCATCAAAGATACAGATTGATATGATAGCATCAGTACAACAATCAACCCTGACATTAGAAAAGAAAAACTGTTCAGTGAATAAAGGGAGACAAAGTGAAAAGCAATACAGAAAACCATATTGCTTCATTATATGATGACAGATCACAATTGGGGTGGAGACCTGATATGTGATTGAAAAATAATAGTGCTGCAAAACACAATCATTGATCAAAGTAAAGAGAATAGATTGTATACGTGCCAGAACAACACTACAGTACATCTCAACTTGGTCACAACAACATGATGTAAATGGATGATTTGCAACAGGAAGAGGCACCCGGATCGGCAAGAAATAGTTGCCTCCAGGATCAACAAGAAATAGTTTAATGTGGGATGAAGCGTCGATCTAACACAAGGTTGCAAAAATCGGTAGTCGGCACTCGTTTGGTTGGGTCACTGACTAAGGATTAATCGGCAGCTGGGTGACTAATCGGATTTACTCAGACTTTAATCGGATTTAAATTTTTTTAATTATTTTAAATATATAAATCATTTTTGTATGTATATTCTTGTATATTTACACAGATTTGTATATTTTTTATATTATCATAATGAAAGAAAAGAAGTAATTGAATTTAAACAAAACATTAAGCGTATTAGAATAAGTTTGCTTTAAAAAATAAAAAATAAAAAATATACGGTATCTCCAAGCAAAAATCGATCGAGTAGTTGGCCTAGTCGGAATTAGTCAGTACTCGGTCGGTCACCCCACCGACTAGACTAGTCAGACCTACTAGTCGGGCCAGTCGGGAGACTTTTACAACAATGATCTAACATAGCCCCATCGCAGCATTCAATCTCTGACATAAATCACCACCCAGAAAATTGTGGCCAAGGATGTTAATGTAAGGCAATATAACACTCAAATTAAGAGAGCCATAAACCTTGCTTTCCTACTAGATGAAACACAAAAATCAAAGAAAAAACTCACACAGGATAAAGTGTTCTATCATGATTTAAAAGCGTGTCACCCTATCACCTGGGGTTTCTCCCCATATAATTAATGAACAACCCATGCAAATCATGATAATAAAATGTTTATTAAGGTGCAATTGCATGAAAGCCCGTGTATTACAAAACTAGATTCGTAACACTAGCTTACTGATTTTACTTCTAACCATAACCACTAAAACTTATCAAAGATAGCAACTGGAGAAAAAGGGTCAAGGGTTTGCATTAAAACCTAATGTTAATGTTGGTTCATGCCTGAAAGTCAGAAAGCAAAATGAAGGTCATAAAGTGGCATAAGCCACAAAAACTAGCTGTGAAAATACAATGATAAAGAAGTCCCTTACAACTCGAATGTATTATTGCTGCTGTCCATAATTCGTGGATAACTTCCCATAGGAATTATCTTAGTTCGGTATCTGAGGAAAGATGAGAAGCACAATGCAGAAATAAAATGCTCTACAGGTGCAACTGTGCATGCTGTTAAACTGACAAAATTTATCAGCTCAGGCTACAAGTTCATTCTCAACTTTATCAGGCCCAAAAGCACACCCCCCAAAAGTAATCCTGGTATCCAGACGTCATGACGATTGATAAATGATGACCAGAAAATAAATTGAAGCCATAATGAGCTAGGGTACAAGTCAATTTTCGATCGGATAGAATAAAGCTACACAAACAACATGGTAAGGATACGAGAATTTTGGCCTAAAGTATTGTGGCCATTGTGTGTAAAAGAAGCATGCTTGCCCCCATGCAGCATTTATTTCATCCCATTCAACCTGTAAGTACAATAGAGCTCTCAATGAGAAAAATCCAGAAGAACATGTAAACTTGAGAAAATTGATAAAATCAGTGGAAGAAGCAGATGCGAAAACAAGAAAGAAAATAACATGGTACATACTGGTATCTTTGGAAGACGACCAAGCCGAAAATTGTTGATTGTTCCGAAGTCTCCGTCTTGCCAAATAGGAAAGGCATCACTTAAAACATTTGTTCGCTTCAGCAATTCTAAATGTGCTTGAGAAACTTCTATTTTGGACAATATCGCATCCCTCTCTTCCTACAAAAATAGAGTATCAAGGGAGAACTCAACAAAGAATTTCGAAAGAAAACTGCAAGTGCTGTGATAAAGTGATGGGCGTAGATTATGGGGCAAAACGGTTACACTGAAGGGAGGCAGTCGGCTTTGCACATCATGGAAGTGTGAGGACAAGTTCATATCTAATCAAAACGGAGTCGTCGTACGAGGCAGGATAACAACGTAATTTAAAAAAATCGATGAAACCATATGAATCATTCCCAATCCATTTCATGAAGTCCCACACAGGATTAGAATATACATCGATTGGTGAACATAATCCTTGAGTCTCTAAGCGACGGAGACTCTCGTCTCAAGTTCGGTCTGATGGAGACAATACTTAAGGGCACGGGGATGAATCACGTGATTCTCACAATCCAACGAGACAATTCGAATATCCTTGCTCCCGATTTCGTCAAATAAAATCCTCTTCCTACTTCAAGAACATGAAGCACTGAAGAGGAAGATCCTCCACACAGGATTGGTTGAACCGATCAGGTACCAATACGATAGGGACGACTACAGAGAGGGGAGAACTCGGTGGTGTAGGTAGGGTTGTTAATCAAATCGAACACTCGTTCGATAATAGTTCAAATTCGTTGTTTAACGAACCAAACACGAACTTTAAATTTTAGTTTGATATCTTAACAAAAAGAACATGAACGTAGTATATGTTCATTAGATAAATGTTCGAGTTCGATAACACAGACACACACATATATGTATGTATATTATATTTATGTTGCATAAATTTAATATCAATAAATTATGTAATATTAAGATGCATGGAATTCTAAATTCCTAATAAAAAATACTTCCTTATTCATTGTTGTAATAGTCCCCCGACTGACCCGACTAGTAGGTCCGACTAGTATAGTCGGTGGGGTGACCGACCGAGTATTGACTAATTCCGACTATATCGACTAGTCAAACGAATTTTGCTTAGAGATAACATATTCTTTTACTTTTTTAAAAGCAAACTTATTCTAATATGCTTAATATTTTATATAAATTCAATTACTTCTTTTCTTTCATTATGATAATATAAAAAAAGTACAAATCTTTGTAAATATATAAGAATATATATAAATGATCTATATATATAATAATTAAAAATTCGAAACCAATTAAAAACCGGTTAAATCTAATTAATCGTTCGACAGTCGATTAATCCTTATTCACTAACCCAACCGACTGAGTACCGATAGGGATGGGCATTGGGCTGGGTTGGCCCGGCCCAGCCTGAAAAGCCCGGCCCGGCTCAAGCCCAAATGGATAATGGGTCGGGCTTGGGCCAAAGTATTGAGCTCGAATTTTTTTTGGGCCGGGCTCGGGCTTGGCTTGGCCCAGTCCGATCCGGCCCGAGGGCCCGGCCCGATATTAACCGGCTGCCCGTCCTGAGGGCCCAGCCCGACCTCTCTCCCCCATAAGCTCCATAGATAATATAGGGCTTTGTCTTTGTTGTGGTTGTTTGATATCATAAATGGAAATAAACAATAACCAAGAAAAGAGGACCCTCCACTCTCCCTCATGCACAAGTGCATAACACTGGCGCATTAAATTATCAAAAATATGTAGAGAGATGTCACAGCTGTTGGGTTTCCATCACGTATCTCCGTTTTCAGCAATATAAAACTTAATGTATATCAGTATTCTAATATGGTAATGTGTGCTGTTATAATAATGTTATCATGATTGTAACAGGAAATCGATTATATATACGTGAAATAAAGGGCGACGTTGGGAATTTATCTTCCAGGGTGTGGATTTGAATGCAATCAAGCTTTTGTGGAGGGTCGCTCTCACTAGATAAATTTGTAGATGAGGAAGCAACAACTATATTCTATGCAAACACTTGGGATGGAGATGATCATTAAGCTGCTGATCATTGATCCAATGAATCGACATAAATCTCGTAGAAAATCGAGATGGTTACAATCCACACACAAAACAAAATTGATATCAGAGATGATATATGGGTAGAGTTCCATACGATTTGCTGATCATTTTTTGATCAAGCATCTGCATACTCGTTAGCCCGTATACCAGCCCGACCTCCCCTCCAAACGAGCCTTAGACAGGTAGTCATCGTCACTCACCGCCGCGACCTCTCGCAACCCATTACAATTCTTCCATGGACCTAGCACCAATAGATGGGATGGGCCTGGGCTTGGGCCGAACAGAAAAAAATTGTGGGCGCGGGCCCGACCCAAGGCTCGAATTTTTTAAATGGGCTTGGGCCTCGGCCCTTCAGGGCCTGGCCCAGACCGGCCCATGCCAATCCCTAAGTACCGACTACCGATTTTTGCAACCTTACCCTTGTCTTTATCTAATTATCTCCCCATCTAATTCTCTTTCTCTCCCCCACCGCATTTTCATGTATTTCCAACTTGTTTGAATATAGACATACCACTTCCTCCCCTGCACACCCTCATATCTTCTTTCTTTGCGCTGACATCTAGGGTTTCCATTCTCATTCTCTTCCTCCTCTCGATGATCGTCCTTCGTGCCTTCAAAGAGGAGTTGGAACAGACGCCGGATGATGACCTCAAGCACGTCCTCACTCTGATAACCTGCTTTTTCTCCTTCCTATTGCCAATGTCCCCACTCCGTTCACCTCTAGGGTTTCAACAATGGCTACTGCCGCCACCCCATTCCTCTCAATGGAAAATGCGTCTACCTCCAGAAAAGACGTGACGAATCCCTTTAGTCGAAGATGAAGTTCGACTCGGAGGGCTACACCTCTGAGCTCCTTCTCTACCGCTACTTCGACTCCTCTCTATACCTCCACCGTCGTCACTACCCACTCAGCCCCTCTTCCAACATGGTCCTCTCCAAGGACCTCACTGACCTTGTTACCTTCCTCACCCATATCACCCCTTCTACCCCATCCTCCTCCCTGACTTCCCTAACAAGATCTGTGGCCTTTTGCTAGAGGAGGCCATGATGCTTCTTGCTTCTCTTGGTGGCCACTTCACCCAGTCTCTCATGCTTCTCATCAACCAGAAGGTCCCATCTCTTTTTTTTCTCTTTTGTCTTTTTTCTGTGTCAAGGAATATTGAAAGATGTCTTCTTCCTACCTTAGCATTATATGCACGATCAATATTGGAATAAATTATGATTTTTTCAATGGGAACAACAAATGCGTACTTGTATTTCAAAATCATAATAACCATGGTGCTATAATTTTTTCTTAAACCTAATGTTGACACTAGTACCCACGTAAATGGTCTGGTGGTAGTGCAATGTGCCTATCACCCAAAAGATAGGGGTTCAAATCCCCGCTTGTGAGGGTTGCATTAGGTAGTCGACAAATAATGTACAAAATAGTCGAATCTTTCAATATGGATTTGAGCAAGAATCCGTATAGCCGACCCTACTTATAGTGGGAGAAGGCTTCGCTATTTTTTAAATGTTGACACTATCATGATTTCTTCTTTACAAGCAATGCATTCAATATGAAGATGCTAATAATTAATGTTTTCAGCATGGCTTTGAGAAAGAATCCATGTAGTCGACCATACTTAAAGTGGTAGAAGGCTTTGTATTAATCTGCCCACTTAATTGTGGGAAAAAGCTTTGTTATTGTATCAAGGACATGTTATCAACATTAGAGAGTATTTTAGTTTCTCTTGAATGAAGAGGGATGATCATGCTTGTTTAAAATTTCTCAATTTGTGTTTGCATTCCCTGGAATTCTACGTAGCATAGTTCAAGGTTTCAAATATTCAACATGTCTGGAGTTTTGCATAAAAAATATGGTAATAAACTCAAAATGGTTAGAGATTGTACACAATAAGACTTGACTTTCAAACTAGTTATCGAACATGAGTTTCGAGCTTGTTTATTTTAAGATGTTTGCCTTAAATAAAAATTGTTGTCAATTATTATTAAACTGAACTTGAACGTTCGTTATGAAAACAAACATATATTGAACTGAACTCGAACACAAACCCTTGAACATCCTTATCGAACTAAACTCGAACATAGATATGTTGGTTGCAGTTTGATTCGATTAACAGCCCTAGGTGTAGGGAGACGATCTTGCGCAGAGGGACGACTACATGGAAGCAAGGGGACATCTGATAGAGAGAGGGAGAGAGACTTGTTGGGATTCTGATTGAATAATGAAGGCATGGAAGGTAAGGTCTGTCTCTTCTTTTATTCATTGTTGGACCGTTAGGATGCAATCCTAATTTTTAAATCGATGGCCAAGATTAATTATTTTCCTCAACAACTTTGAGGATAAAAGTTGATAAAACATAATCAACTTATTTATCCAATTAATCGTTTAACAAATTCATCAATAAATAAATAATAATAAAACAAAAAGGGGATAATCCTTTATATAGTGGACATAACCACCATGGTGGACCCCACCATGAGCGTCCACCCTTATTCAGATTATCCCTTTATTATTTTTCCTTTTTTATTTTGATTGTAATCTTTTAACAAGAAAACCTTTATTTGTTGATTAATTTGAAATTTAATTATCATCAAATAATTTTAAATTATTAATGACAGTTACAAACAAGCCATCAACAAATACGAATCGTATTCATAGGTTGAAAACTACATGTAAATCCTACTTACATTTATTGTATAACGTGAGTTCAATTCTCATTAATGTTAAGTTTGTAAATCTAATTCATAATAAAGTCTCAATAGGATTGTGGATCATATCCACACTATCCATGATTATCATGGAGAGCACTATTTACTTTAGTCTTATCCATGATAAATAAATCCAATTTAATTTATCTTAGATACCTATCTACACATGCTTAAAGTAATGTGAATCTTATCCATACTATTCTTAGAGTACTGTGGATAACACCATCTAATATAATGTTATCTAAGATGATTAAATCCAATTTAATCATCCTAAATTTCTTCCTTTTGCCCAATGCTCAGGTTTGTCTCTGATGGAATAATTCTTGAACTCTTTCAATGATAGCATGTCTTCTCTATGAATACTTGGAGATAAAATTAGGATGCTTGTATATACCATGAATAGTGACTTGAATAATAAGATCTAATTTCATATCCAGATCTAGAGGACCTCTCAGAGTGGTCTGATCATATCAGTTAATGTACCCAATCTTCTTATTGTATCATAATCTAAATCAGATCAATGCCCAATATTTGGACTAAGATAGAATAACTAGCCTACCGAGTGAAGTTACTAAAATCCAAACATGTTTCATCAATCCACCAGAATGAGAACATCATGGTATACAATCGATTAAGATCACAACACCCACAAGCATTCCTAATACACATACACCATGCATATTAAAGATTGTGATTAAACCTGAAGTTCGGATCTCTTTTAAATTGTCTTCTTCATAAGTTATCAATAAGTTTCTAGTGAACATATATGATCCCTTTAAGAGATTGTATTACTCATATGTTCTTATATGTATACCAACGTGTTGGTGTATAGACCTTGACTAGGTCAACCTAACGATATGCCAAATGTACATATTGAAACATATATTAGCACATATGTCTCCAGTCAGAGGATGCACGCATATATCGTGACAGTATACGACATAAGCTTTGGTTATCTCGATCTCGCTAAGTCAACTCTTTAACTTAACTCACCTGATACCTTCGAATCTCTATTTATATACAGGGAACCTGCATCAAGAAGTTGATCGGATGTCAATCTTTGGAGTAAGGATTTCCATCTCCTTCTCATATTGTAGAACATTTCTTGATAATCATTTGACAATGCGGTTGAGTCATCAATCTAACTCTTTAGATATTCAATCATGTTCCAATTTTTA